>JBAMIE010000098.1:6660194-6671027 GCA_037177295.1 Kaempferia parviflora
GGTTTGTCCAAGACCGTCTTGGTTGTGAGCCTGTACTTATACTCTACAAGGTACTGATAACATGATCTTCTGTGCCATACCAAGCATCATATTATCTACAATGTAAAGTATTAGACAATAATGCATAAATATAATGCAAGAAATGAACATGTGATTCTTATTTCAAAATAAAGATGTTTATACAAAAGGCTAGACTTTTCAGTATATATCCCAACACCAACCTCGATGTAATATGAAGCAAAATCCCCAAAGGGAAACTCATTGGGTCAAGAACAAAAGGTTTTGGAGGTTGAGCGGTGCTCAACATTTGAGGAGGATATTGAAGAGGCATCCACCTCAAGGGATGAGGAGAAGAGCTCATTTACACCGGAATGAGAAGAAGTCTCAACTTTTGGAGTAAATGGTGACAAAGAGTGCTCCACCTCTACAAGTCAAGAGAGCACAAATCATGAAGATATAATAATTTCAATGGTTAAGAATAAAGATCACATATTGTGTTTTGAGTGTAGGGAGAAGGGGAACTATAAGAGCAAGTGTACAAAATTGATGAAGAAGAAGGCTCAATTGACTCTCAAGATGAAGGAGAAGTCAAAAGAGGTTGGCTCCATGATACGGAAGGGTAAGGAGCACATTGTGTGCTTTTCTTGCAACTAAATGGAACATTATCAGAATCAATATCCAAGGGGGAGGAATTCAACTAAAAATAAAGAAGGAAGCTTAAATCAGGGGAGAGCTTCCAAGAACAAAACTAAGATATCATTAGTTAATGGTACTTATTTGATTCATGAAAAAAATACATGCTAGAAATAACTTTCATCATTTTAGTGTTATTTATCATGAAAATATAAAACATGAAAATACTAAGGAAAATTATAAGTCATTTCATGCTACAATAACTCGACCTAAGGATAGGAAGTTAAAAAATAGTTTAGGCAAGAAATGTAAGGAAATTAGATTTGTACCTAAAAAAATGTCCAAGGCAATAATAAAACATCAAAGTTTGAGGATAAGTTTGAGGATTTAAGGAAAGAAAATCAAGTCTTGAGGCCAAGACTTGATAAATTAGAGAAGACCCTAAAGAAAATGACAAATAGTATCATAGGGTCAAAGAAGTAAAACCTAGGCCAAAAAATACAAGAGTCATCTAAGGGCAAGAAAAGTTTGGGATACAAATGTAAGTCCAAGAAAAAGATGTCCTCATACCATAAAGTTTCATATGTCTATGGGACTAACCCTAGGTCTAGGAGTCAAGCCAAAGTTACAAGTGAAGTTATCTTTAGAGTTGATCTTCAGAAGACTAGTGTGACTAATACTTCTAAGAAGCTTAAGAAGGTATCAGGGGAAGTTATCCCTAGTGATCACCTAGAACATCTAAGAAGTACCAATAGATTTTGGGTTCTTAAGAGTATATTCCTTACACACTAGATGGTTTAGAGTGCGTCAACTCTAATTGGAATGGTGGTTAACCCAGCCATAGTAAAGTTGGCATTTTAGGGCATTTTCAAGGTAGTGTGACACCTTAAAAATGAGAGATGGATTTTTTACTCTTGAAGAGAAAAATGTGCCAATTAAAATTTTTGAAGATTTGAGCTTGATCAAATTAGCACAAATAGGATAGAATTCAAACAAATATCAAGTTGGAATTTTGGTAATTTCTTGGAAAATGAGGACAAACCTAGGTTTATTTTTGATTTAGTAATTAATAATGATACTTAGATAAAATATCTAGGTATTTTCTTTATGCTAAAATTGTCATGTTTTGTTTGTCTTATCACATGACATGTTATCATATCATACATCTTGCATGGAAAATGATGCATATCATAAATACATCATTTAAGACAAGATATAATAGATTTTTTTTTGAAAATATGTATTTGATGTATGCTATGATCATTATCATACATTATTCTTAATTCCTTGTAGTTAAGGATAATGGCATTAATTGATATCCTAGGTTGGATGATCAAAATTTAAATGTCTAGTTAAAAATGCATGATCCCTTAGTTTAGGAAAAGCCTATTTTACCTCCCACAAGACCATAGGTTTGACTTGTATGTGCTTTTAAGACACATTAGATACAAGTGAGAAATTAGGAAGATGAACAAACTAAAGATGTTGATTTAGTGCATCTATTTGAGTTTTAGGTTCATCAAAATAATAAATTATGTGAAGTCCAATCATGGAGAAAGCAAGTGTACAAGTAATGTGCATTTAGCCCAAAGATCATGGTTGAAAATTTATTTTAAAAATCATTTCAAAATTATTTTTGAAAACATTAGTGAAGTCTATTTATTGATAGAAATCACCATTAATTAGTTAGATACATGGTTAGAATGAAACATTAAAATTTTTAATGGTTTCCAATATCCTATCAATTTTGAAAATGAGATATATTTTTATAGAAATCTATTTTCCCCTGATAATATATGTCATGAGTAATATCTACATAAAATTTCATGATTTTTGAAATTTTATAGAATTATTTATGCATTTCCAAATTTTAGACAGAAATCAGATATTTCAATCGATTTGGTACTGTGCCCAATCGATTGAAACAAGGCTGAATCAACTGGAAGTCAACTCCAATTGATTAAGACATGTTAGAATCAATTGATAGCTCAAACCAATCGATTAGCATGCTGTGTTTTGGCTGAAATGGTATAATTTCTGTCATTAAGTCATGTTTAGTTGAGTTAACCATTCCTAACCCTCTAAAGAGCTTTGATAAGTATATAAGGGTAATTTTCTTAGTGGAAATAAGAAAGAAATGCTTAAAGGGAACTAATTTAGAGTTAAAGAGGGGTTTAGATTCAAGATTGAACTTTTAACCTTATTAATTCAATTTTACTATTTTATAAAGGTTTAGGAACTCTAAATCATTGTTATTGCAATTATATTGGAGCATGCTTGAGGAGAAGGTCTTCCTTATAAAGGTATGATTTGGTTTTTTTTTTTTTAAGGATGAGGGGACAATGGAAGATTGAGATCTTCATTATGATGAATGTATGCTCAAGGTTGAGCATAGGATACAATGAAAAGAATGGGACTTTCATTAGGTTGTTTTTGAACAAATTGACTCTTGGGAAGAATTTTTCATGTGTCAAAGTGAGAGAAGAATATAGTGTTTAAGTTAGAAACTCTCATTCATGCTTTAGCATTAGATGAAGTTGGGATAATGGATTAGCCTAACTTAAATATATTGTCAAACATCAAAAAGGAGGAGATTGTTGGTGCAATAGTACTGAGGTCAAAGGTTGACCATTTTGAATTGGCTTGAGCTTGAGTTTTGATGTTTTGACATTATGTGAGAAGAGATCAAATAGGTCAAGGTTGATCAGATATTTGGCAATATGTGTAGAGAGATGTAGGACCCTTACGGCTGGCAAGAGGGGGTGAATTGTCTGTGAATACAAAATACATTTCTCAAACTTTACAACTAAATCAAACACACACTTAAAGAATAATTTACCAAAAACTAAAAGGAAGTACCAGACACCAAAAGTTACTTGGTTACAACCAGGGAAGTTATTAATCCAAGGAAGATGAAGCTCAGTAGATAACGTCTCCTTCTTGAACAAATCGTCGGAGGCGGAGAAGCCTCGTACATAGAAAATATCGCTCAGAAAGTTATAGTTCAAAATCAAGATGAATACAGAGTGTGTTATGTTAAATAAATTGAACCAGGGCTCTATTTATAGCCCTTGGTAAATTCTATATCGAAGCTATCCCGGGCACTTAGACGGGTCCGGGCACCCCCAGGTGGATAAACTCTATTTATCCGTAGATGGCTCATCAACGAGTTGCGGATAACATTTTATCCATTCCCAGGCACTCAGACTGTAGGGCGCCTGACACGGCGGCCAAACTGGCCCAAAGGGGTCCAGGGTGCCCGGACCATCTGGGCGCCTGAACCAATCTAGTTCGAGCGCTTAGACCGATCCGAGCGTCCCCAGGTGGATAAACTCTATTTATCCATAGACGGCTCATCAACGAGCTCCTGATAACATTTTATCCATTCCCAGGCGCTCGGACTGTAGGGCGCCTGACATAGCGGACAAACTGGCCCAAAGGGGTCAGGGGCGCTCGAACCGTCTGGGCGCCCAAACCAATCAACTTCATGTTGACTAGTCCGGTTCCGTCCAACTTGCTCCCGAAGCCTCCGACTTCGTCTCTAGTTGCTTCCGGTCGGTTAGGTGATCTTGGACATCCAAAATAAGGCTCACTTGAATCCATATTTCATCCTTTCTCGAGCGAGCTTACTCTCCGGCTTCTCATCCCTCAGACCACCACACACGTCCTTCTCTCTCCGTCGGTGTACTCTTCCGCAGCCCGTCGACTCTCTGTCGTGCCATCCTTCTTGTCTGTCACGTCTTTCGCTCGACTTCTTATGTTCCTAAGTTCCTGCACACTTAGACACAAGGTTAGATTATGACATGACCTAACCTAATTTGGTTGATCACATCAAAACTAACCTAGGGCACCAACAATGTTCCCCTTTTTGATGTGAGCAACCCAAGTTAAGATTAGAGTGAACTTAAACAAAACTAATAAGTGCAATAAATAAGTTTGTAAAAAAAATATTACCCCCTAAACTTAACATATTCTCCCTGTTTGACCACATTAAAATATAGGGGTACTAAGTTGAAAAAATTTATTTAAGGTAGTAAGGTCTGATCCGGCTTACCTCCTGAGGTGGCAAAGCACTCAGTAGATGGAATTCTACTTTCCCATTTTCTACAAACGCTGCTTGTTCTTTCTTTGTTCAGTCTTCTTCTTCTTTTAACTCATTGTTGTTGTCGATAGGTGCTTCAAAACCATTTTTCAAAATTAGAAATATGTCAAAATCAGTTTTAAAATATACCTCCATCTTCTTTTTTTCAAAGTCTGAATTCCCCCTCGAACTTAAGCGGGTGGATGCTTGCTCTGGCCATTATCTTGCATTCTTCATTTGGCGATTAGTCCTCCTAAAGAGATTTGGCTCTAATACCAATTGTATGACCTTTGCGGTCAGCAAGAGAGGAGTGAATTGCCTGCAAATACAAAATACCTTTCTCAAAATTTACAACTAAATCAAACATACACTTAAAGAATAATTAACCAAAAACTAAAAGGAAGTACCATACACCAAAAGTTATTTAGTTACAACCGGAGACGTTGTTAATCCAAGGAAGATGAAGCTTAGTAGACAACATCTCCTTCTCGAACAAATCGTCAGAGGCAGAGAAGTCTCTTACACAGAAAATATCACTCAGAAAGTTACAACTTGAAATCAGGATGAATACAGAGTGTGTTATGTTAAATAAGCTAAATTAGGGCTCTATTTATAGCCCCTGGTAAATTCTATCTTGAAGCTATCCCGAGAGGCCCAGACTGGTCCGGGCGCTCCCAGGTGGATAAACTCTATCTATCCACAAATAGCTCGTCAACGAGCTGCGGATAACATTTTATCCATTCTTGGGCGTCCGGACTGTAGGGCGCCCGACACGGCGCCCGACACGGCGCCCAAATTAGCCCGGAGGGGTCCGTTTTCGTCCAGCTTGTTCCGGTTCCATCCAGTTTGCTCTAGAAGCCTCCTGCTTCGTCTCTAGTCGCTTCCGGTCACTTGAGTGAACTCGGGCACCCGAAATAAGGCTCACCCGAATCCAAGTACCATCCTTCCTCGAGCAAGCTTTCTCCCTGGCTTCTAGTCCCTCAAACCATCGCACACATTCTTCTCTCTCCATCAGTGTACTCTTTCGTAACTTCTCATCTCTCATCTCTCATCTCTCCATCAGTGTACTCTTTCTCCTTAACCACCTGGCAATTTAAGACCAAATGTTAGGCAACGAGAAGTCCAACCAGGTCGAGCTTGACCGAATATTGGGTAAGAGAACCCTAGACTCGATAAGGGAGTTAGGGTTAGGTAATCAATTCGAGTAATCAATTGGTCCCAAGACTAATTGATTGGAGTAATTGCCCAATCGATTGGGAGCTAAATTCACGAGCACAGAAAGGTGTTAAATTGATTGGCCTATCGATTCAGCCCTTTTCAATTAATTAGAACAATCAATTGGAGTAGGATTTTCTTAAAGTATAGTCGTATTCTAGGCTGAATCGATTGGGAAAGTGCACAATCGATTGGAGGTTGTTCACGAAGAGCCAAATCGATTGGGAGTTTGCCCAATCTATTAGTAAGAGCTCACAAACAAATAGTAGACTTCAGAATTGATTGTTCAATAGATTAGAAGTAGTCGAATCAATTGGTTTAGCTCACCAATTAATTTGGATTTTGAAAAAGAGTCATTTTGCATGCTGTTGGATGGTTGGCTAATGTGACAATCGATTGGGAAGGAAGGTCAATCGATTCACAGGCAAAAAATAGTTCAACTGTAGGATCAAAAATACTGGAAGGGCAGTAAATACTGGTCATGGATTTTTTATGTTTTTCAAAAAACACAAGTAAAGAGAAAACACAGCGAAAAGAAAGAATTGAAAAGACGGAGAAGAAAAACAATGTCAACAAGTTGTTTTTACTTGGTTGGGAGCCTGTGCGACTCCTACTACAAGGCTCGCGATCATCGATCATTTTCATTGGGCAATCCACTAAAATATTAGAATGAATACAAGTACAAAGTGACAATAAATTAAGAACTATAAATAAAATTGTATCGATAACAACAGATTTTAAGACTCATGTTTTTAGGTATCGAAGCAGCATTATAACATCATAGCATCATTTTCGTAGCACGGCGCAAGAGAGAATGTCATTAGGATTGATGTTCTAAAGCTGCTAGATTGAAGTCTTCTTATAGCACCCTCCCGGGCGCAAGGATCTGGTCCGGGTACCCCCACCGAGGCTGAGGTGGCACTCTCCCGTCGAAACTTTATCAACAATTTTTATCCATGTCCAGGCGCCTGGACTGTGATGTTGGCTAGTCAACTGGAGTGCTCCAACTCAGCTTCACCCATGTTGAGTTCACCTTGACCAAGGCTCCTAGACCTGGTCCAGGAGCATAGAGGTCCAGGTGCTTGGATCTGGTGTAGGCGCCTGGATGCCGTATTTCCAGCCAGTCTTCCATCTTCAATTTCCTGCACCATAGTACAATAAGTAAAATATAGCTTTATCAATTTTGACAATCTTGAGATTGTCCAGCTCTGACTTTTGGATTTCCCATTAAATCCTAGGTCTAACCAACGCCTACTGTTCCCTCGTCAGGAACGCGTCCTCACCTACTCCCTCTTAAGAGAGTTTACCTGATGCCAAACTTGTCCTTCAGACCGTTTGGACTTTTTCTCAGCGACCTTGGCTTGGGACTTCGGCTGGACATCCAATCCCGTTTAGTCATCCGTCTAGTATCCGCAACCCTCAAGGCTTTCACCTACTGTCCTCAATCTGCTAAGACTTTCACCGAGTGCCTGGACCAAAACTTCCCTACTTAGCCATAACTAGGGCTTTCCACCTGCCTAAACTCACTTAGAATTTTCCTACACATTTAATCAGATTCATTAGAATCACAATTACCCTTTACTTTTAACTTTTTTCCATTATCAAAACTTATGTTCGATTATGTGGCGCATCCTACACCAACAATCTCCCCTTTTATTATGGCAACACAATTCAAAGTTAAGTAAAACATAACTAATTAATAGTAACTAAAAACCTATACAAGTAAGAATTTTCAAATTCTTTTTCAAAGTTTAAAGAAAAATAGAATGTTTTTCAAGGTTTTCCAAATATTTTAACTTTAAGATCCCCTAAAAGAATAGAATTTATTTTTGAAAAAAAAAAACTTTGAAAAACATCAGCTTTGAAAGCACTTAGTTTTTGAAAAACTTAGCTTTTGAAAAAAAAAATTAAGCATTTTGAAGTCCAAGCAAGGTCCTAAGCATCTCACATCATTCTAAGTGTTTTTAATCACAAGCAATGTAGTCCTATTATGCTTGTGAGATGTTGGCTGCTTAAATCTATAGGTTCATGCTTTTAAGGGGAAAACCTAATCTAAGTCTATAACTCAATTTTAAAAATTGATTTTGGAAAGATAGGGTTTAAAGTTGAAAATATATTAATTTTAAAAATAGATTTTTAAAGCAGAAAGTAAAGACTAAAGGATAAGTTATAAAACAACATATTCTATTGTACACATTCCTAACTGCCTTCTAAATGTATCGAACTCAACTCAGGTAAGGATTTAGTGAAGATGTCTGCTAGGTTTGACTTGTACTCAATATAGTCTACTACAATATCACCCCTAGCTACATGATACCTTACAAAGTAATGTTTGACTTATATATGTTTAGTCGTTGAATGGTGTATTAGATTTTTTTGTTAAGTTGATTGAACTTATGTTATCAATTGAGACTTTTGTATTTTGTATTCTAATTAATAGTCTTTTAAAGTGTGGATCATCAATAAAAGTTGAGTTACACATTCCCTCATAGCTATGTACTTTGCTTCAGTAGTGGATAAGGCAACACAGTGTTACTTTCTATTACATCAGCTTATAGTTTGGCCACCTTCCCACCGTCGGCATCCTCCGGACGGCGTTCGGCTACCTTCCCCGACCCAAACTACAATCTGCATGGGAAGGTAAACCCAGGGAGGGACCACATGCAATTATGGCTGGATCACGGCCACGATCCAGCTGTAATTGCATGTGGACCAAAGGATCTGGTCTCCCAGCTTACTAGACAATAACCTAGAAATTGGCAGCTTCCACTTATACTTTTTCTATCTAGTTTGCACCCAGCATAGTCTAAGTCAAAGTGCCAAACTAAGTCAAATTTGCTAGCCCTATGGTACCAAAATCCTACACTTAGTGTGCCCTTAATATACCTATGTATTCTTTTTACATTTATTAAATGTGATTCTTTTGTACATGATTAGTACCTAGCACACATACAAACTGCAAATAAAATATCAGGTGGACTTTACAGTTAAGTATAATAGAGTTTCTATTATACTTTTATAATACTTTATATCTACTAGTTTTTCTTTTATGTCAGAATCAATTTTTACATTAGTTGTCATTGAGGTATTAATATTTTTAGAATTTTTCATTTCAAATTTTTTTAATTAATTCTTTACCATATTTTGTTTGATGGTCATAAATATCCTCTTTGATTTGTTGTATGTGCAAACCTAAGAAAAATTAAGTTCACCTACAAACTCATTTCAAATTCATTTTCTATTAATTTAATGAATTCTTTTAAGAATTTGGTATTGGTTGAGCCAAAAATTATGTCATCTACATTGATTAGGGTTATAAAGATATCTTTTTCTAAGGTTTTAACAAATTAGGTTGAGTCAATTTGGCATTCGTGAAACCCTTTAGATATTAGATATATTGATAATCATTTATATCAAGCATGGGGTGCGTTTTTTAATCCTTATAATGATTTCTTTAACCTAAGGATATGGTTTGGATGGTCTAGCTTCTCAAATCCTGGTGGTTGAATTACATAGACTTCTGCTTTGATGAATCCATTAAGAAATGCAGACTTTACGACCATTTAAAATAATTTGAATTCCTTATGTGCTACATAGGGTAGCAGCATCCTAATGGACTCAATTCAGGCTACAGGTGCATAGGTTTCATCATAGTCTAGCCCTTCTACTTGGCTGAACCACTTAGCTACAAGTCTAGCTTTATTTCTTACAATTTCTCCTTTGTAGTCTAGTTTATTTCTAAAGACCCATTTTGTATCAATTATGAATTTATTTTTAGGTTTAGGTACTAGTTCCCAAACTTAGTTTCTTTCAAATTCAGCTAGTTCTTCTTGCATTGCAATTATCCAATCCAGGTTAGGTAAGGCTTCTTCTATAATCTTGGGTTCAATCTTGGATATATAAGAGCTATTTGACTTAAGTTTCTCTAGGATGATCGAATTCAAACTCTTTGGTTTGGGTCACCCAAAATTTGGTCAAGTGGGTGGTTGGATCTTACCCTAGATGTTCTGATGTTAGCGTTAGAAATTGGTTCTTCTAATTCACTTGAGTCAGATCTAATTTTATCATCTTCTATGTTTCTGGTATTTTGATTATTATTTACATTAATTAATTTAGGTAAATTATTTTCTTCATTAAAGATTACATTAGTTGTTTCTTCAATTTTAGGGTGTCATTATTGTAGACTTTATAGGCTCTACTAGTTGTGGAGTACCCTAGAAAAATACCATTTGGGAATTTAGATGTAAATTTATCTAAGTAATCTTTAGTGTTTAATATGTGTACTTTACACCCCAAATACTTTTATATAGTTTAAGTTGGGTATTTTATTATAATATATTTCATAAGATGTTTTATTGTAAAATTTATTAATTAAAATTCTATTTTGAATATAACATGCTATATTTATTGCTTCCTCCCAAAATTGATTACTTAAATTATATTCATTTAATATGGTTCTAGCGGCTTCTTGTAATGTCCTATTTTTTCTTTTCACTAGTTCACTTTGTTGAGGGGTTCTAGGACACAAAAATTCATAGTGATATTCATTTGTTTGGCAAAATTTGGTGAAACTATGATTTCCAAATTCTCCCATAATCACTTCTTATTCTCTTAATTTTTACTTTTTTCGTCTTCTAGTAATTTGCAGAAATTGTTAAAGGTTTCAAAGGTTTCATCTTTGATTTTTAAAAATTTTACCCATATAAATCTTGAGTAGTCATCAATTATTACTAAGCAGTATTGGTTTCTGCTTAGTGGCTTAGCTCCGTGTGAATCAAAAAGGTCTAAATTGTAACGCCCCAAAATTTCCAGAAATAGATTCATAAATATCGTATGAATTTTCTGGATTTTTAGACTATTTTTAGGGAATTTTTGGAGTACCGGAAGTGGCAAAAAGAAATAGG
>JBAMIE010000098.1:6817726-6828404 GCA_037177295.1 Kaempferia parviflora
ATATCCATTCCAGTATTCATACCAAGCACCATCAATTCAGTAATCATTCCCATTGCCATTAACCCCTCAATCAAAACTCATTACCATTACCATTGCCAAATTTATACCAAGCGCCCCCTTAATATTTTTAACTAATAGAAATAGTAAATTACTGGTGGCATTTAGAAATAATAAAATACGAAGCATAATATATAGTATTATTCTCACCTTCAAATTGAACTATCGTCCCCGATAAAATTACGAGGCCCAACACTAAGCCGCCTCGCGAGACTTCGGTCTTCTCCGACGTGCCGTCCTGATGGCGGCGGAGATCCCCTCGAGCGAGATCAACCTCGCCGGGATCGATAACCAAGATATCCCCTCACTCGCTTCCAAGATCTGCCTCCAAGATGCCCTCGATGCTTGCTTGAAGGTAATCGAATCCCTAGTTAGTATCCCAAACCATCTGAGTTCTCGTTTACTCCAAGCTAACGTTGATCGTCGACATCATGTGTCAGTCTTTTGAATCCGGCGATTTCGATGAGTCCAGCCAGGCGGTCGCTACAGCGGTTGAACTCCTTAACTCTATCGCTGATTCCCTGCATTCGGATTCGAGTGACGCCACAATCGACGTATCAGTGGCTGAGAGAGCACTTGAGGAAATACTTTCCTATCTCTCGTCCCCTTTATCGAATCAGGTTTTGTTTTTTCCATTTTGGTAGATACTATTGTCTTCGGAGTCTCACTAAATGTTCTTCGACGCAGATGGTGGTCGAGGCGCTATCTCTTGAGCTGCCTAAAGTGGTAGTGAAGTTCATTTCTCTCTCAGATCAATGTCAGCAAACTGCTCAAAGTATTATTGATGGCCTTGTAGCAACCTGTAATCCACGAGATATGCTCTCGATCCTCTGTGAGGTGGTTATTGTTGCGAAGTTATCCTTCTTTTAGTGTTTAAGATCTGAGTATGGAAATAGAAGTATTTTTCGCTAATAATGTTTCTACTTGACGATTATTATGTCACTGAAATGGCATCTCTAGAAAGAAGCATATTAAGGAAAATGCCAATATGCTTATGTTACTTCATCCAATAAGTTACTTCATTAGCTAAAGATTAGTGGTTAGTGCTTCCTGACTTAACTATCATTCTCTTAACAGAAGAATGCCTATGTAAGTATGCTAATGTGTCTATATAGTTATCCTCATTTCAGTCATTAGATTTCAACCTTCCATAGAGCTCATAAATAGAAACATGGGTCATCTGCGATGCATATTTTTCATAATTTTTGATAGTTTACATGCTTAGAAATTCCAATTAGTTCACAACTGTCGGAAGTACATGAGTTAACAAATAGTACATTTGTGATTTGTTATTGCATTGGACGTCCACATTATAAATGTTGCACATATTTCAAGTGTCACTAGAGCTAATACAGTCTTGACTAAATATTATGTAAGTGGAGTTATGAAGTGGAAAATTCTGATTTAGTTCACAGTTTTGATTATTAAAGATCTCGACAGGTACTTCCAAGTGTTGGCTAGTCACTAGTGTATTGTCTTTGATCCATTCTGTAAATGTTGCATAGGAATAATTGTTAAAATTCCTTTTCATTGGTCATTTGTATGATGTTATAGTGGATGTATTTTCATGAATTTTCATAAATAGCTGTTTGAATTTTTCAAGATTTTTTTTTCCTTTTTACATTTACCTTTCCTTAATGTTTTATTGGAGATGAAAACATTTCAAACTAAATAGCTGCACTATTAAGGACCTATTCTAGCGTGGTGTTGGGTTTTCTTACTCCACCAGTTAGATTCCTTGAGATCTGTGGCAAGATTTTCTTCTCACTTATCCACTCCCTTCAAACTGTATGCTTATCTATTTTTCACACCTTTGTAATTTCTTTTATTTATGAAAATATATGGTGGGCAGGTTTTTGGCCCATCCTTTTCCTAAAGAAACTAGTTGCATCAAAGTAAAATTACAAAATATCAAACCTTCATTTTGAAAACTTATAACACTATTGTCATAGTCAAATAACATGAACAATAAAATGCTTTCTTTGATAGTCCATACTTAGATTGTTATGTATGCATAATTGTTCGAAAATCTAATTGTTTGTTAGTTGTTTGATGAATTACAAATTTTCCATATTAATTCTTGGTATCAATATGCATTTGGTTGAAGATTATATGATAGTTTCTCTGTTTTTTTCTCTTTTTATTGCATATATATCTTCCCAATGTATATTGGGATAGTGTCTGTTGTCAATGCCCACATTTCTTAGAAGTATTTATGGGGTAGCGAAATTATGTAATTTGTGCAGGGAGAAATGCTTATCATCTGGTGGCGATACATTGTTTTTTTTTTTTTTGTTTTTAATCATAATTTATTCACCATCATTTTGGTACAATAAGTGTGTTGTTTTAAATGGTGTAGGCATTAGATTCCCAGATAAGAGTATCGAAGTCACCAATTTACTTTATTCCACTATTAAGTGGGATCTCAAAAGGTAGTTTTTTATTGAATAGTACTTGTCACTTTGCTTATCTGTTACATCTGTTCTGTACATGTGAGGGAAAATATTTTCGATACATGAATATTTCTTGGAAATTGATCCATTTAAAGTTTCTCTCTACTTGATTAATGTATCTACAGTTTATCAAAATCATGCATAAGAATTAAAAGCATTTTGATTTGCTTCTGCCTCAAACACCTAGCTGTTTATTGGGAATTTTCCATGTTCTCATATTTCTGTTGTGTCAATTAGTTCCAACCAAACTAACCTGTTCTTTTGTTCCTGAATGTTTGTATGCTAATTACTTGGCGATCAAGATTTCTGTTGTCTTATTTTCCTACGATATTTATCCACTCATCAATCATTGTGTTCCAACCATACTAGCTGTATCTTTTCGTTACCTAAATGTCTGTATGCTTGCATGCCCTTTAGCAGTATAATAACATCATTTTACAATATTAGTAAACTTGGTCCATTAAAGTTTTTTTCTTATGTAAAGAGAACTGGTGGTCCTCTGAATATCTGTGCATTGCATTAGTGATTTTTTTAACAATTTTATGTACATCAGAATTATATTTAGGTCTCCTTAATGATTAAGTTGCTGTTCCAGTTTTTCTTTGCATACAGAGGCGTCATCTTGAACAAGTTAAGGTGGCATTACCTGTTGTCCTTAATGTTCTTCAGGCCAGCACTTCAGAGGCTGGTGAGGAAGATAAAGATACTCTTAGGGGAATATTTGGTGCTGCCGTTAGCATTGCAATATCTATCCAAACAGTTTACAGGAAAATGGTTTGTGCCTCCATACTATCTAACATCTTTCTGTAGTAACTTGTTTATCAATCTGTTTCTCCTGATATGATATCTTTGGTTGTGCCCTGCAACAGGTTGGAAGAATCAAAACTGAGTTTCATGCTATACTTGGTCTATACATCCTACAAAACATTGTTGAGTATCCTCAATGTATCTCTATATCTCTCTTTTTTTTAAAAAAAAATCTGATTATATTCTTTATTGTACACAGGATCTTATATCAAGAATCAAACATGTAGACACAGTTTCAAGTTATTCTTCACTTATTATGAAACTGTCTGAGTTCCTTCCTTTTTGTGGGTTCACTTTTTTTGGTTTGATAACTGGATCCGAGGTTACTTCTCTAATTGATGAATTAGCCAAAGGTAGCTGTAACCTGTCCAGCATTTTTTTAGTTGTTGAAATTGTTCTACCATCGACTATTTACTAGTTCTGTTTTGAAGTGATGTAGGTGATGACAAAGACAATGACTTTTCAAGCAGCTTCTCTTTAGCAGAAAATGGATCAGTACTTGCAGGTGTCTAACGTATTAGGCTGTGTTATTGTATTTACCAGCTATTACTTTCTTAAAATGCTAGTATTAGGCTGTTATTGTATTTACCAGCTATTATTATCTTAAAATAATAATATCTTTCCATGTTTCTGCATTGTGCTTACAGTAATTTGGGCACGAATCAATGATGGAATTGCAAAAACTGATACTGAGAAGTTGACATCTGTTCTAACCAAATTACTGAGCAATCGAACTGAAAGGTGGCAAGCTATTGGGATGTTGAAACCTATACTTTTGTCTATTGAGTATTCGTGGGAAATAAAATCTCATTGTATAGACCTGCTTAGCATGATGGTTCCAGGTGTTGTTGATGAACAAAATGATGATCTTATAGATTTTTCATCCTTCATTCCGAGTCTTTTCACAGCCCTTCAGGTACCTTATAATACTGCTTCAGGTGCTTATGCTTGTCCTTATCTTTTATTTATTCATCAGTGAGTATTGCAGGCTATTCAAAGGATCATGATTTATGCAACAGATGTATCATTAAGGAAAAAAGCTTTTTCTACATTTAAGAAGGTAAAGTTTTAAGTTGTGTATACTAGACGTGCATTGGAATTTTCATCTTGCAGTTTACATATGCTCATCCTTGTGAATTGAGAAAAAGATGGATATGAAATGAAAGATATCTAAATGAACAATTTTGGTCAATGGGTGCAAACATAATTATGTTGAACCTTGTTGAACAACAGCTGACTTAGTTTCATTCTGTTTTACAAATCTTTCAAGTTTCAATAATGCAACACCAGCATGGGCTCAGCTGACCAGCAATTTTTGAGCCAGACTAGGTCAAACCTGGCGCTTGTCATGCTGTGCCTTGGCCTACATGTCAAGGGCAGAACCCGACCTGGCCTGTGCAGTGTTCGGCACAGTCTAGGGCCATTGGGCCTAGACTTTTTAATATTTTAATATAATATACTTATATAATAATTAAAAATGAATTTTAAAATGCTGAAAATATTTAAAAATAAAAAAATTCAAATGCAATTTTTTTAAAAAATAAGTTTCAAATATAAGTTTTTAAATTTATTTAAAGATAAACTTCAATTCTTCAGAAAACATTTGAAATTGGACTGATTTGAGTGACCTGAGCTATGCCTGAGTTTGTGCCCGACCTGGCTTGTGGATTGCATAGATACTGCTGCCTTTGATGAGCTTGTAAGCCTTGTATATCGTTTTGGTAGTGCATGAGACAACTCATTTTCAAATGAATCCGAATTGATACCTCTAGTAATGCTCATGCATCATTTTTTTTTTTTGCACTAAAATTATAGCTTTTTGTGTAAATCATGAAGTCATTTTCCAAATGCATGTTCATTCAGCAACACATACTTTAAAATGCTTGAATTAGCACAATCCATCTATTATAGTAAGTTGTGGTATATTTCTTTACCTTAGTTTGTAAACTCCTGCATGCAAAAGTTAAGTCTTTGGTATAAGTTTATTTTTTTTTCTTTTGCCATTGAATTTTGCAGTTATTCTAACAATTTCCTTTTTTGATTAATTCAGTTAATTTCAGATCTTCCATCTGCCAAGCGGTTTGACATGTTGAGGGTTCTTATTACTAATAGCAAGTCACCATCCATGGTGAGTTTCATTTAGATATTTGCACTCTTGCGCACGTCGTACTTGTTTGTTACTGACATCTTTATTGTCCAGATTGCCATCCTTGTTGACCTTGTGAGGGGAGAAATGGCTGCTGAAGTAAATCGGACAGCTTCATCAGAAAATGATTTAAACGGGCATCCAGACAAGAAAAAGAGTCCCTTCTGGAGCTCTTGTGCCCTAGACCTCGTGGAGTTAATTTTAAAGCCTCCCAAAGGAGGTCCTCCTTCGTTCCCAGAAGATAGTGAGCCGGTACTTGAAATCACTTGTTTGATGTATTAGTGGAACTAACTCCTTTTGCCATGGATGATTAATCTGCCTTAATCTTGCTTGTTTTGTTCGAGCCTTTGGGGCATTAAGTCAGCACATTGATCTTTAGCTTGCTCTGGTTTACGTATATCCTGACTAGATTTCATTATTATATAATAGCTTTTGTTAAGCTTCCTCTATTGTCTAGTTATTTGATTTGATTAGAAACCCTTATACGATTACGACAATCACATTACAAATTCATGCTTAGTAGGATGCTTTCTCTTTAGGTTGAGATATGTTAAAAGTATGTGTGCCATAGATTTTGTTTAGAGTAGTTAAAGTATCCTTCTCTTGTTAGAAAGATTGATATTTTAGGTCACTTGTGAAAGTTCTTGACTGTTTAGCCAATTGGCATTGCTATGGCAGAAACCTCTAATCATAATTCCTTGTTTAAAAATAGCATTAGTATACACTTCATTTATGACATACATTACTTTCTGCAGGTTCTGTCTGCTCTCAACTTATTCAGATTTACTTTGATAACGGAATCGACAAGTAAACTTATTAACTCTCGGAACCACACTGTTCCTAGTTTCTCCTATTCTTTTGATTAAATTCTTTGTTGTGCAAGTAAATTCTTTTGATTGAACATGCAGAACTAGGTTGTCCTCTAACATTTCCTAGTTCAATCACAGGAAAAACAAACCACACCAGCGTGATGTCAGAGCACACCTTGCAAAAGGCTTACTCAGACTGGCTTCTACCTCTCAGAACATTGGTCAGTGGCGTTCATGCAGAAACTGAGAAGGATGAAAGTGAGCTCTCAGATCACATTCTATGCACCTTGAATCCCGTTCAGTTGGTCTTGTATCGTTGCATTGAGCTGGTGGAAGACAATCTTAGACATTCACATATCCATTAATTAATAGTACACTTTTTATTTAAGATGTTGACAGTTTGCAGTTTTGGAGTTCTTTGTACCAGGTATCAGATATATTCAGTCATAATAATGATTGAGCTTATTGTAGGAAAAGAACCTTAGTCGTTGAGAACAAGCAGGTGCAATTCCACTGAATTTAGGAGATAAATTATTGATGTATCACAATCTTTTGTAAACTTGTTCGAACTTAGTAGTTTAATGAAGAAAACTGAGAATTTGCCCGAGTTTCATCTGGTTAATAATGTATTTTTTTTAGCAGAGAGCTGTTTTTTAAGAATCTGCACGAGGTCATTTGATCGACGGGGCATCTTTTTGATTGAACTGGTAAACTAGATAGCTAATTAGGTTCTCTTCCCGGGTCATTGTCCAGGTTTCAATACAATGCGTGTGTGGTAAGTTGAACTATTTTGTTACATATATACAGCTACTTGCTTACCGTTCAGCGTTCATTTAGTTCAAATAAAACAAAATAATTAGAAATTTATTGGCTACGAAAAAATTTGAAAATTGAGATAAAAAAAATACATACAATAATATGAATCGAATAGATATTAAGTTAATATCAAATGAAAAATCATTAACATTCAAATAAATAAATAAATAAAATACAAAGCAAATGAATCAAGGTGTGTTCCTGCAGGATTGAAAGTTTCAATTTCCATATGAATTGAAGGTACAAAGATGATTAAGCTCAGTAAAAATTAAGATCATATTTCCTTCAGTCAAATGGATGACGACCAAAGATTGTGCAGATTTGAGAATTAGAAGTGATGAATTATAGCAAAAAGATGATTACGACCTCAGACGCCAAAACAACCACCCTCTAGCCTCTTGGACACTCCAAGGGAACAATTAGAAGTGATGAATATGACTTCAGGAGCAGGAGCAGAGTATAAAAATCACTTCAATAAAAGTAGTTCTATAAAGTATATGATCATCAACTAAACTTTTTTTTAATATAGTAAAACACAATTATATTATCAGACAAACACCTCAAAATTCCATTATATAAGAAGTTATACAGAGCAATAAGATCAATACAAGCTGACTACCATACTGATGGGCAAACACATCTTGTTTCTTTGTGCTTTGTATGTGAATCAAGTGGGGAGTTATAATTAACCAAATTCAATTAGGGTGAACCTCTTATTTGCTTTCGATCTTTTCTTATTTCATCAAAATAGCAGCTTTATCATCTTAGCTCAATTGATCCTCTAAATTGTTGTTTGCTCAATTAGTGGTCTTTTTATCCCACTAGAATGGCCAGACAATGCTAAAGGCTCCAAGTAACATAATAAAGGACAGGGTAGATCTAAGCAAGAATACAGGTAACTTAATGCAATTCATGTTAGGAATTTAAGATTTTAATTTTCTATATATTTCGATTTAAGATTCACCAGACCAGATTGTCTGATCATTGATTTTCAACAGGAGATGCAAGCACACCATGGAATCAAGACAATATTCACAAAATAGTAGATGTGGCAGCTTTACTGCGACATCCTTTCAGTACATCTACTCACAAATGATAACACTACTTTGGTGGAATTGATGGCCAAATCCAAAACGATATGATCCTAATCCATCTCCAAAATTAAATCCTAGCCAAGATTTCCTTACGAAGCTGCAGAAACCTGCCTAATTCCAGCTTCTCTTGGGATGATGGCTGACAAATTTCCTTCCTTTATTGGTTTTGCTGATATGGTTAGCAGGCCCAAGGGAGAAAATGTTTGGGGATTTTGATACCAAAAGCAAAGTAGCCAGACTAGCTTCCCTACTGGATTGGATGAGGACCATGGACTCTGATAGACAGGAGGTTTACAATGAGACAGCCTGAAGATAATCACTATGGCCACAATGAGACTCATTTAAATTCGAGTCAAAAGATCCTAACTATCTAGGAAATATCACTTCAACGACAATTGAAATACCAATCTCACAAGTGACAGTTATGTTCCTCATCTATCTAGCAAAACTAGATGCCTCCCTCATCAGGCTTGTTTACTAGGAGAGAACAACCTATAAATTTAAAATCTTAATAATCTACACTAAACTATCGAACAACTAGATAATAAATAATTAAAATTAATAATTGACGAAGTAGAATTCACATAAAGCACAGACTGATATATCCAAGTAAGATAAGTAAAGAAATCAAGATAAATCACTCAGGAATGGCTTAGGCAATTGGATTAAGGAACAAGAAAAAGCTATATATTTTCAAATTTGTGAACAAACAAACAAGGAATTTTTTTAAACCAACCCTGAAAAATGAGATAACTAGACTTTGTAATTAAGGGAGGCTACAAAAATATCATAAATGAAATCATATGTTTTTAAGTATATGAATGGTTACTCATGCTGTTATTTTTCTGAATACAGCAAGCACTCAGTTCTTATCTTCAGTTGGAGACCACCCTGAACAATTTATCTAAATAGAACTGACTACCATATGTTTCAGAACCACACAAGATCTTATCATCTACCATTAAATAACAGATCAAATAGACGATGCAACTACCCAAAAAATAATTAAAAAACCTTTTAACATTCTTGTAACATGATCATCAATCTAATAGAAAATGTCAAACTGTAAATACAATTATCCATATTGCCCACTGCGGAACAAGATCAGATCGTGAACCATGACAGCATGCCCAAGATCAATAACAACACGAAATAAGAAGGAAACCCAACGTTTTAAGGAAATGAAGAAAGCGCCCTCAAAACCCTAGCTTTGTGCGACGCCAGTGTCTGCGCTTGGCATTATACCTATTAACGATGCAAAAAAAGAAGAGTGTGAACAACACGAAGTTATAAAATTGAATAACGGACTCAAAAAATTAAAAAAAAAACAGAAAAGCACGTACCTGATGGTGTTGCCGGTCCTCAAGCGTATCCAGTGGGGGATGGGGCGGTTTTGGCGCTTCTTCTTAGCCAGCTTCTGCTTAATCTTGAACGTCTTGTGTGACGGCTGAAATATCAAAACGGTAAAACGAGCCGATAATGAATAGAAACAGAGGACGATGCGTATATCAATGAGGAAACCCAAGAAAATGAAGGAGAATACCATCTTCCCAGAGTCGCTGTAGTCCCCTTTAGCTCTGTGGTCGATGACCGCGGCGCAAACCCTAACAACGGAAAAAATGGGACGGCAGATTGGCTTATATAGATGGATTTCGGATCACCTTCGGAGTTGGGCCTAGTTGGATTTTTTTGATTGCTCCAATTATCTTTTGGCTCATCATATTTACTGATGTGGCAAAAACAGGTGATTCATTCGTCCCGTAAATCTTACATGATTATCAGTCTAGATTTTCTAGTTCATAATTTCTAGTTCTCTCCTGATTCACAATTAGAAGGAGAATAAGGATCTATATATTGGTCTCTCCTGATTTGATCCAACGGCCCTCCTGATGTGGACCAGGAAAAAACTACAGATTGTGGACCAGAGGATCTGCTCTCCATGATTATTAAGCATTGGTAAAGTAGCTAAGACATTAGAAAAAAATAATAAACTCAATTAGTCTCATTGACTGTCTCTGAGTACTAAGACAAGAAAAAAGACATTTAAATGTGTTAAATTTTGATCCATAACCTAATGTAACAACATCTCATATCTCTACAGTACCACCCCAATATATTTACTGATGAATCATTTAAGCTTTATTTTTTTGGCAATAAAGTGACTTCTTAATTAGTCACACAATTGATCTAAGAAATTTAAGATCGAATTGATCATCAAGATTAATCAACATAAATTAAAAAAAAATATTCCCATAGTTTGACTTATTCTCGCGTAGGAAACATAGAAACAAATCCAGTCTCCTTTATTTTTAGTTACTTTAAACTTAACAAATTGAAGTCATGAGAGTTTTCAAGCAAATCGTAATATTCAATATTGCTTGATTTAATATATCATCAGAGAGCCATGATGACAAACCTATAAATATGATTTGCATGAATGTTAAGTGAAGCAAGAATTCGTGGCTCACCACCAATTCTTTCATTTTACATTTTACC
>JBAMIE010000098.1:6840255-6850536 GCA_037177295.1 Kaempferia parviflora
AAAAGAAAAATAAAAAAATATTGCATACACATGTACGGGAGAGAGAATAGTAGAGAGAATAGAATGAATAAAAAAAAGGAGTTGATAGATTTGTCAGAAGGTGAATATGGAAAAAATAATTGAAAAAGTGTACTATTTAGTAAATTATAAAGTAATATACACCTTTTGATAATTTTAAAATTTCAGATATGCTATTTGGTAAAAAGCTGTATGATTCAACGTCGATTTTATTTTTTTCGTACAACTAATTGGCGAGACCGAATAATATAGATAATCGTGTGAGGATAATATACTGAAGCAATTAGGTAATACTTGGATTATTAGTGGGTGGAATGTCTTTTTGATTATTTTTTTTAAAAACACCCTTGTAATTCCCCCAAAAAAAAGGGAATGGTCCTTTTTTATTTTTGCTAATTTTTCAATAAAAGCAATCCATTAAACCACCACGATCACAAGTAGAAACTTTAACCATTAAAACAGAACAATAAAATGTCAAAAATGGGAAAGAGAAGTTTTGAGAAAGTCTAGTGAATGGTATACTCGTCATGAAACATAGACGAATTTCTCCTTCACGAAGAGAAAAAAAAAACAAGAGTAGATCATGAACAAAATGATATGTCCTGCTTTATCAGCCAAAACAATTGATGTGTTGGGTAATTGAACTCCCAACAAATCCAGAATACGTGTTATTTCCGAGCTCCGTAGTAAAAAATATGTTCACGCTCCAGAATGAGAGACTGGTGATGTTGTGAACTGGCCATCTTTGTAAGTGTGGACAAACTGCTGGGGCAAGGGGTGCTCTACCTACAACCATTAGGAGAACATTAGAAATACAGGTATGAATGAAACACAGTATTCATCTTCTAATCTTCTTAAGAGTATGTGAAAATATTCAGCGAGATGACCGAGTTGATTCGACTCTAGACTATGAGTTACATCTCAAACCAGAATAAGTGCTAATGGTTTATAACAATTCTCTCGGGCGTCAAAAAAATGTTTTACAAATCAATCTGGTTGTGCCACTTCGGAGATGTTTCAGAAGTGATTACAGACGGATGCTTCATCTCACTGAAACTTAGCTATTGAGAAAAGCATACCTACAACTAAAGCACTAACATAAAATTATATATCAAAAATTATAGTGGTAGAGCAAGCTTTCACATTGTTTATGGCTATTGATTTTTTAAGACTTATCATGACTACAGCTTCTGTATGAACTATGCCTATCAGTTAGAGATGGCTTGGATACAACAGATGAACTAAATAATGGTTGATACAAGAATTATTATGATGCTAATATAGATACAACTTGCTAGGTAACATTTCAAATAAATATCTAAATCAGAATAAATTGCTAAAGAAAGTCCTATATAAAATCCTGATTCTTTATGAGCACCCATTAACAATGAATATGACCAAGTAAGGAACACACTCTTATTGAAGAAAAAACTAGCTTCTCACTGTCGCACAAGGCAAACATAATTTGAGATGTCTTAATTATTTCTAAACTTAACCAAAATCAGGGGAAAAAAACTATATGGGTACTTGGGAAACTAACTTTTGGTATTGAATTTAAGTTCAATTTTCAAACTTACAACTGAAACTCAATAAAGAAACTGGTAATAAACTAGGACAAAAATATAATTTACATTGGAATAACTGGAACACCGAGAAATTGAAAAACCTTACCCAGTCATTATCAGGACCAGCGCCTGGGACCAGTACATTAATGTCACTTGACTTAGCTGTAGTTATAGAAGCTCCAAGTGAGTCACTGCTCAGGTACAATTGGCAGCCAGAAGTATTGTCTATTGATATAGTTGGTGCAGAACACTGGATACACAAGCATAATTCAGAAAAGCGACAATGTAACAATACTAGTAAACTAGAGAACTAAAGACAGTCAGGAAGGGATCTACAGTGCAAACGTTAAAAAAAATTTACTCAATTGGCTTCCAGCTATAATTACCAATTTATATGTTTGGTTTTATCATTATGAAACCATAAAACTTGTCTCTACTACATACGTTCTGCTCAGTATGTTTCAGGAGTGGAGCAAATTCAAATATAGGATGAATGGATCAAGTTTCTACAGCACTAAAATAAGTAACTAAACCACTTTGAAATTTGTCATTTCTAGAACCGGCAAACTAAAGCATGGGATATGCAATTGCATTTACCAAAATATACAGACAATCAATGATGGAATATTGTCATTGGCATTATATTGAATATAACCCCTCCATATGAAAGAGGAACATACCCCTCTATCTAGGAACATTGTATAAAACCTATCCGACACTCCTCATGCTAGAACCCAGATGTTTTGCTTTAGTTTCTTAATTTATGTTTGCTATTGCAGAATTTTTATTTTACATGTTTTTATTTATGTTTGATGAATCCATCAGTATAAAATGCTGTCTGACTATTCTGATTCAACCCCCAATTTTCCAGAAGTGATCCCAATGTAATACACTTTTATAATTCCAGATTCTGGAAATCCAAAAAAACATACACAACAAATGTTATTGTACCTGACATTGCACTTCAACACCATTGCAATTCACAATTTCAAAAGCAGCTACAACCTCCTAAAGACAAGCAGGAAGAAAAAATAAATAAACACTATATCTTCATCGTCGTATTGATACATACAAGGTGATTGAGGAACTCTATGCACAAGCATATTTTGTACTAACCGTGAACAAGACCCCCATCTTGGTGCATTTATCAACAGTTATGTTGTTTACTTTTCCTGCATAACACAATCAGTGGTGCAAATAAATAAATAAATAAATATCAAAATGGGACCATATTACGTTCTATATGTATACATTGTTGCAAATTACACCAAAACTCAAGATAAAAAATGAAGAATTGCCTTTGACTTGCAAAACTGAATCCTTGCACCCGTATATGTATACAGACTGCTTTGTGTCGCAATCTTCAATAATCAAGTTCTTATTTGCAATGTGATTTTCAACTGCCCATCTGCCCAAAATATTTTTAAAACAAGAATTCCCATGAAAAATGTTGAACATAGAAAGACAGGGAAACTGAAAACTAGTAAAGCTATAAAAGATTGAGAATTTTAGGAAGTTGAAGCTAGCCTCACTTGCGTCCCATTTGGAGCTCAAACTTGGGGGGTACTTTGGTGCTTGTAACGGAACTGGCATGAGTAGCTTTTACAGCTGACACCACTACACCAGTTCTATCAACTCGGTTTTTACTCTTCATATCATCTGTAACTTTTCTCAGGCCTAAGAAATAGGGAACAAAATCAGCACATTGGGCTATCACCAGGGTAAGGAAAAGGAAAACAAAAACAAAAACTGAGACTTTAAACAATGTACCAGCAGTTACAGATTGTCCTGAGCTGATTGCTTCAAAGACAGCAGACATTCCTTCTCTAGGACGTGATTGCACAGTTCCTGAGGAAATAAGTGGACCTGTTGGAGGTGGTGGTGCACTAGGGCTGTTGGATGTAGGAGCTTTTAAACTTGAAGAAGATGATGGCAGCATGGACACAGATGTACCCCAAGCAGGACCCAAGGGGTAGAAGTTCTTTACATAGTCACGCAAGCCAGGTAAATACAACTCCTTCAATGATTTTACCCAATTTATATGTTCTGGATCCTTGTTCTTATACTCCACAAGAATCTAAATATTCAAAAAGGGATATTATTTCACTCAAAGATAATGAAATTGATGAATAAAACCCACTAGGTGATAAATAGCCTATAACAAAATGATTATAGTGAGGTAAATTAGTAAAAGAAAATAAATTCACTTATCAAAAAGAAAAACAAAGGAATTTGTCATATTATATTTGTTAAGTCTATGACTTATAGACTATACTGAGTCAGGCATTAGGTTATAATGATAAATTACAGGACTTGATGCACCTGGACTAGGTTAGGAACTAAATAAACTTAATGTTAGGACTTCAACAAAACTACTTTGCAGAGTATAACATACTGGATTTAGTTCTCATTAGTCGTGCAAAATTGCCGGTTCTCATTAGGACTGCTGTGGCATACAAAAGCTAAGGGAGGTGCGATAAATTGGAGAGTCAATCAAAAGTTCCCATCAACAGGGTTTATGTGAACAATTAGTTGTGTATTTTTCTAATTGCAGAAGGTACAGCACTTGTTGGCCAACTTTGTCAGTCACTAAAACCCACCTTTGATTGTCAAATATTGGGATTCAATAGATTATGAAGATAACTACTAATTTGACAATAAACAACCACATACTAAAATAGCATGGATACTGATTACATAGAAAAGGAAGTAATATAAATATCACAAAGCACATTGATATGCTTCTCCATCTTAGTAGTAGGATACTTGAAAATACGAGAGATAGAGAACACAAAATGAATGTAGACTTTCTATAGTTCTAATCCTTTTTATTCAATAAAAATAATTTTATGTGCAAATCTAACTGCTTTAGCTTATGGCTTATCCAAAGAAATTTTCCATCCCCAAACAATCTTCAACTATCCATGTTAACCATAAAAGGAAAAAAGAGAATGCTGAAATAAATGAATCTTGATTCTTAATCTAAAAATTCTGTCGCTGATTGCTATATACACCGCTAAGTTTTCAGCTCTATTCTTACCTTATTACTGTAGAATTCTGCCATCTGCCAGCTTTCTTCCACATGTGCAATTGGCATTCTCATGCCTGGATGTTTGCATATTTAAGGATTGAAAGAAAAACTGGTCAAGAATCATTTGTTGAGAAATTAGTATATACGCCACAAGAACAATGAATACTAGTACACTAACCACAGTCTTTTCCTGTGTAACCTATCCAAGCCAGAGCTGTTAAACCATCAGCAACTGCCTTCAAATGGTTGAAATATTCAGATC
Organism: Kaempferia parviflora; assembly: GCA_037177295.1. NCBI lineage: Eukaryota > Viridiplantae > Streptophyta > Magnoliopsida > Zingiberales > Zingiberaceae > Kaempferia > Kaempferia parviflora. The sequence continues at coordinate 6,845,132 of JBAMIE010000098.1, forward strand.
GTTTTCCTTCTGTCAGGTAATTGGCTTTGGAAATCACATTATTAAGTGGCTTCAAAAAAGCTGCCATACCGGCAACACCTGGATTCTACAGGCATCAACTGAAATTTCTAAACTCCATGGAACTAGATAGATTATAGAGAAAGTCCACACTCCCAAGGAAAAATTATTTGACTAAACTAATAGAAAATAAGGAATGTAAAATGCATGGAAGAAGTTAGTAATGAATCTGAAAATTGAAGCTAAATTCTAAGTTACAAAGCAAAATGCTGTATTGAGGTAGTAGAAATACTATATAGTGTATATAGAAGAAAAAAAAAACTGTTGGTACAATATCACTTTGATTCCCAATAGAAAAATTTTCAATTGTATAACACTATAATTTACATTCTCAGTCATTTCAAGTTGTAAAACTGTGCAGCTAAGAACCTTTTACAACAGAAAAACATAGCAGAGTCAGGCAAGCACCAGTCAATAACTTATATTGTCAAAATTGGATCTAGTTAATTTGTTGTAGGCCATCGAAGCAAATGTACATTGCAAATCATGTGCAAATAATGTTGCTCAGATTGTCTTCAACAATTCAGAGGAAACAAAATAAAAAGACTAATTTGTTGTTCCATTTCAGCAAAGACAGAAAGAATCTCCCCTCAGGTTTCACTATCAGAGGTGAAGGCGTATGGAAGAACGAGGGGATCGATTGACCTAAAAAAACCCGATTTCGAATTTTCAATACAATAAATTTTATTCAGGAAAGGCGTTCACAATTTATTATTGCATACATTTTATTGGAAAAAAAATCTCCCCTTGCCAGTGCTCCTGATGGTACAAGAGTAATCACTCGACAAAAACAACAAGAACATGAAATTATATGGTTTTTTCAAAAAAAAAAAAAAAAATGAAGAAAAGTGAACAGATATATAACTTATACACACTCGAAGAAAAATGGAATGGAATGGAGAGCGATCAGGAAACAGTAAATAGAAACTGTGTTGGAGGCAGACCGACCTGGCAGTGCTTGGACTCGACGATGAGCAGCTTAAGCACCGAGAACGCCTCCTCCACCACCTTCGTAGCGTGGAGAACCTCCCCACCGATCTTACCCGCGGCTTCCAAGACCCGTCCCAAGAAACCCGAAACGAGGTCGTCGAGGGCGGAGATGGACGGATCCAGCACCGCGTCGTAGGAAATGCCTCTGGACGACGCCTTGGGGGCGGGCGGCGAGACGGAGAGCACCTCCAGCCGCGCCACAGCGGACTCGAGCCTCGTCAACAGCTCTTTTTCCATACTTCGTTTCCTAGGGGCGGAGCCGATGATCGACCTTTCTCCTTGTTTCTGTCTTCCACTCTCCTCGACGCGATGCGAGTGAAGCGCGACGGTTTGCTCGCGTTTGGGAAGGGGAATGGTTTTGTTTGAGCTCGATCCGCGAGTTCCGGTTCGCGCGGCTTTCCTGGAGACCCGCCATTTTCGGGCGTTGAAACTAAGCGAACCCGAATCCGAATGTGGGGGATTTGGAATTGGACCGCTCATTAATTGGAGAAAATGAAATTTACTAAATCTTTATGAATAAATTCGAATTTAACGATGTATGTTGTATGCATCCAATTTAATAATTTTTTATATGTATTAGATATCTAAATTTTAATATCCAATTAATTCTGGTCTCATATTCCGCAATCAAATAAATTTAGAAAGTACTATAGCTCCTAAATGGCTGTTTAATTTTACCGGTAGTTTAATCATCATAAGTGTGTCATGCATAAAATTATACTTGATTGCTTGAAAAATATACTCTTACCATTGTACTAAGCCCGTGAACAATTTAATGATTTTATTTATTTTTATTTTTATTTATTTTAGCTAGCATTAGGTACTAATCTTGAGATGACCAATCTATATAATCCCATAAAAATTTTTCACTAGTCATCCGGGAAAATCTAGAAGTGCTCGTAATTGACGATTCAACGGTTCAACATCCTAAGGAGCAAAGAGCCATTGCAAGGTTTGGATGGTTGGATTTGGATCTGATCTGATGTAGTAATCAATTGAGAGTAAGACCAATCAATTAGGAGTCCTAAATCAACACGATATAAAGGATTTCACGAAGGATTCAAAGCACCCTTCTTCTTCGCCATTCTCCTCTGGTTCTTGGACGCTTCAGGGTGAAGTGTTACTACATTTTCGAGTCAACAAGAGGTTAAATTAAAGTAAGAAAAGAGTAAACAAAGCAAGGTTTATTGTTGTAATCGTATTCTATTTATTTTGTAACTTAGTTTGTATTTCTCGTGTATCTCTTGTATTTGAGCTTGTATGAGGTTTCTTCACCTCTGAATTATTTCTGAGAAGGAGTGTGTTCATAGTGGAGATGCATGCACTATGTGAATTCTTAGATTAGTCACCTCAAGAAGGTAGAGACCAAGTAAATCAAGGATGTTAGCATTGTGAAGATCTTCTCTTCGAGTATCCACTGCAAATCATCATTGAAGAAGTGAACGAAGCTATTCACCCTCCTCTCCCCCTCTAGCTCTCAAGTTTCCTAACATTTGTGATATGTAAAATGAGTTTCCCCTAAACTAAGGGATCATGCATCTTTATCTAAGCATTTTAACTTTAATCATCCTACCTAGCTTGTCAATTACTGTCATTGTCTTTATTTATAATGAATTTAAAATAATACATGATAATGATTATGACATATGTCAAATGTGTATTTTTCAAATGAAAATCTATCATAGATTGATGATACATATATAACTTGACAAGTAGCTTCATAATAATATAAGTGTATGATATGATGTTATTGTTGGTGCAGTTGGCACCAATGTTCAAACTTAGGTTTTAATAAATTACAAGTGGTTAAAGTTAGATGTTGTGTTATCTAATATTTTACCAAGTGTGCAAGAATTGACGGGTCTAGAGTACCTGACACCAGGCTGAAGCCAGTTAGGTCTATGGACTCGATAACTGGTACGAAGACTAGATAAGTCAAGGAATGATCCGATATCTGGTGAAAAGTCCAACTAGGACCGCAAGACCCGATATTTGACCGAAGTCCAGTTGAATCTACGGACCTGACAACTGGCAGGAAGACATGATGGGTTAAGAGGTAAGTCAAGTGACTGCAATTGGTAAGTAAGTCACTCGAGGAGAGTGATCTAGAGAGGACGCTTTCCCATTTGAGGGAACAGTAGATGTCGATCTAGCTTAGAATCATTTTGGATATCTAAGTTGAGAACCATGTTTAGATCCTGGTCTTGGAAAAATATGATCTAATTAATACTACTATTTAATTATGGTGCTAACTATATTTTACAGGATCAATATTTTTCTGTTAGACTACATGTTTTGCAGAAGCAAAAATAAAGTGAGATTTCACGTGCTACTCGAGGTGCCTCGTGCGCTACTGGAGGTGTCTCAGATACCATGCATGGTCAAAGATCTCACGTAGGAGCGCGCGAATGCGCCTTGGAGCTTGGCGCGGAGGCGCCTCAGAGAGCATAGAAGGCGCCCTCCAGTTCCAAAGCTAAATGGATAGGTTGTGCTGCTAGAGGCGTCCTGGACGAGGCTTAAGGCGCCTTCAATATTAGGACCGTATTAGGCTAGAGGGGGCGGGGGGAAATAACCTTTCTTCGATTTTCACCTGCAACTTGTTAGCAAAAGCAGATACAATAGGAAAATAGAATGAAATACAAGAAAAATTCAATGCTAACTTCTTGATTTACTTGGTTTCCACCTTGTAAAGGTGGCTAATCCAAAGATCCACACTGATGAGCACACTTTCACTATGAACTTCTCCTTCTCGAATCAAGCACGAAGGTGGAGAAACCTTTACATCAAGTGATCCTCTCTTCCTCTCTACAAGATCACAATTAGGGCATAGGAAGAAGAGAGAAATGAAAGTTGGAGCTTCTGAGTCATTGGAGAGCTTAAATAGATCTAACAAGTGTTGTTTTCTTCTCCAAGTTTTAGAGCTTTTATATCAAGTTACCAAAATCCCGAGCACCAATCAACTGATGAACATGTCAGTCAACTACTCTTGAGTCTTGAGTAACAACTACTACCACAACTGAGATTCTGTGGGATTCTGTATGTCAGCAATTCTAACGATAATTTACCAATCGACTATGTAAAATATCACAATAAATAATAATTAAATAATAGTTATTATTGGAGAATTTGTAATATAGATATTTTTAGAAATTTTCTGGGTATTTATCGGAGCTCGTATGCTCCGTTTTGAGGGGACGACTCGGTATGACAAATAAAAGCCTATTTTGAATATCCATTTAAGAAGGAGTTGATTGTGATTAAACCTAGGGCTTAATTAACTAAACCTAATCGGATTCCTTGGGTACAGTGGCTAATCCACCGTTTCTAGTGCCGACAGTGAGGGAAAGCACTGGTCAAGGTTGATTAGGGAAGTTGGCACGAAGAACAGTAGTTTCTTGATTCCCTTGCAGCTGGATGAAAGGTATACTCTGAACCTTACAAGTGATCTGGTATTTAGAAGTCGTGATGTTAATTTAGGCCTCAAATCCTTAGTGAACAGCAGGCAATCTTTGATTTTGGTGGTGTTTACGTTGGGACAGCGGTTTTCCAGTTGGTTCCAGCAGCCACCTTTACCTTGAGGAGCCTCAATTCAAGGTATGTGGATGCATTATCCTTATGTAAGTATGATTAGGCTTCAGATTAAGATTGGTTTATGACATGATTAGCTTAATCCTAATGAATAATTGTGTAGAGTGATCTATCTTCATTGAAATGTTAGAGATGATGATAATAACAAACTCGGGTGATTGTGGAATGGATTAAGGATAATCTAATCAAAGTAAGTTGTAATATGATTAGGGTTATGTTAGAAACAAACCTAAATAAATGAAGATAAGGGATTGGTTACATTAGAAAGACCTAAACCCTAATTTAGGGGTTATGCCGGGATAGTAAAATTGGTTAGGACCACCCTAACTAGGTTAGGGACGTAAATTTAACTATTTGATTCTGGTTAAGATAGCTAAATTATATATGTGAATGCAGGACCTTTGCGTTACGACGGTATTCTAACGTGGGACTTAACATTTGATGATCTACATTTTGAGGCGGGTACTTCTTCTCTTGTTTCCTGTAGTTATTTTGATCTTAGTGCATAATCTATATATATATTCCAATAGTGCTGCATTTATCTTGACTCCACTCGTATTTTATTTGATACTTGATACTTGCTGCTTGACCTTTGAGATAATCGTCCCGACTTCTATACAGTCTCTCGTTGTCATCCATACATGTAGTGGATACTGGATATTGTTATATATCTGCATTGACTGTTTTGTATACCTATACTATGCTGAACATGCTTGTTTGATACGCCATGTTTAGTTGCTATACTTATTTCTGTGGTGCTGATTATGCAC
>JBAMIE010000098.1:6868221-6878899 GCA_037177295.1 Kaempferia parviflora
AGATCCAAGAGACATGGCTAAATAATGAATAAAGATATTAGTTAATTTTTCCGCATTGTTAGTTAGGCTTTTAGTACTTAAGTGCTCCCAAGTTTAATATAGACATTATATGTTTCATGCTTTCTAAATTGTTAGTAAATGGTTAATAATATCAAGAATGTTCTTTTGTTATGTTATAGATATGTATATGTTTAGATTGGGGGTTTGAGATGAGGAAAAGGGAGCTGGACCTGGAAATTTCAGGCGTGCCAGTCGCCTGATCCATCGACCAGGCGCCTGCACCAGGCGCCTGATCGCCCACCAGGCGCCTGCTCCCGAATTCTGAAACCCACAGAAAGATTGGGCGACTGATCAGGCGACTGACCAGGCGCCTGATCAGTAGACCAGGCGCCTGATCAGCCGACCAGTCGCCTGGTTATTTCGGGAAAAAGAAATAAAGAAAAAAAAAGAGGATTTATTTCATGCATGATTAGATGTAAGTCAAGTAAGTAGCGCCGCCTTGAGTGTCAGATAAGGGCGGGCGTTACAATTACTTAACGACACTGATTTCAGAAGCGGTGAAAAGCTGATGTATTATCACATAACGATAACATTTCAAAATTGATGTCATTGAAGCTAAAACTGCTGTAATAACACCTATTTTTTCCTGCTATTAGTAAATTATGATCAAGCAAGAGTATGAAATTGATTTGATTCCCAATAGTATGAATTGATTTGATTCCCAATAATATAAAATTAAATTAATATTATAAATTCACCAAGTAAATCATAAATACAAATATAATGATATATTTAAACATCGCTTCAATGTTTACAAATAACCAAAAGTAACTAACACATAAATATTCTTCTTACAACATGAAAAGCTAATAGAGATTATAGAAATACACATCATATCAATATCCATAGATTACATTCCATGAAAATACATGCATCCTCCAAGGCAAGTCATCCATCCAACGTAACGTCTGAAACAAAATAAAAGTATATTTATTAAATTCTTAACGAGAATTTTGAATATCATAAAAGTTAACCAAATTGACAATCGATCTTCACAAAATAAAACATGGAAATAAAACATTATCACCAAGAAATATTAACGTTCTATGAAACAAAGTCATAACCAAAACATAAACTGGTTGATAAGTTTTACTCAACAAGTAAGAGAGATACGCATTAGGGGAAAATATTTCCCTGCATATTTAACTCTTAAACTTTCATCAGAATACAACTAGCATATTAAACCAAAACTATAAAGTTTTCAAAATTCGAATATCTTTCCTACTTAAATGTAATCTAGCATGCATTCAACTCACTCGAATCGCACTTTATCAATTTCAACTGTAGAGTACTTAAGATTTATAACATCATATGCATTCCCTTTGTACGATAAACAATGGAGAGTGAAAATTTCAAGATGCCTACCAAAAACACTGGTAGGAAGATGAGCATTCTCAAATCTAACAATAAAAAGCTTCAAGATTATCAAAATTAAGAAAAAAAAGAAAAAGAGATGCTTTAAGAATAAAGATTGCGTGAAAAATTATCAGGACAGATCCATTCAAGCTATATGAATATCGGGAAAACAAATACAAACACTTCTCTTCATCTAGTTGATTCTGTCTCCCATATTGATTGCTCTTCAAGACACTTTTGTTTGGCAAGTAAACGACCCTCTAAGATGGTGTTGAGAAATATTTGTTTCTTCTTTTCTTTTAACTGTTAAGCAAAGCTAAAGTGTCAAATAAGAAGTCATTCATATTTTTCAAGCAAGTTATAACTATTTTGTCCAGATAGCAAGTTGGATGAGATTCTATTATATTTTATCAATATGCCAAATCAATAAAGAGTCCAATATATATATATATATATCTGTTCAGGAGTTTGCATCTCATCGGGTACACTGGAAAGTGGATGGATATTTCTCCAATAATGAAACATCATTTTTCTCCTCAACCTTAATAGACTCGCCTTTACCCTTCCGCAGAGATTGTAATTTGCAACCAAACTTCTAAAGTCAGTTTGCTCTATAAAATCTGCTATATATTAGAAAAATGGAACCTGAACTAAAAAATAATAAGTTAACAATGTAAATATAATGACATTGATTAAAAAATATATAAATAACTCAAAGATAGAGAAACGATAGTGAAATATATTTCACAATTAGTGAAATATATAAAAAAGAGACATTTCACAATTAGTGAAATATAGTAGTTATGTACATAGTTGTTAGAATCATAAATTTCCCAATTAGTGATAGATTCAGATGAAAATAGTATGCTCATATACATTAATTAAAATTTGAAAGACTGATAATGATTCAATTTGACAAGTGAATCAAAAAATTAACAAAATCCAAGTTTTTCATGGATAAGAAATGGAAGGGGAACTCATCGTATCTCTTTTCCATTTTCATGAGCAAAGGACCAATTCTTTGACGAATGGCATACATTGTTCTACCATACGCAGCAGCTAGCCAAATTTCTATTCCAAAAATAGCACTGCATCCATTTTTAAGCATCTGCTCATGAGTTTTCTACTCAAATTATTGTGCCTAAGATTTATGGTCAAAGTTGATAATTTTCTTTAAAGAAGATATTTTTCTCCAAATCAAAGAGGTGCTTAGAAGATTAGCGAGGCAAAAATAAGGCAAAAGCAAACCTTGTAGCGATCACTTTATCACCGACGGTGAACTTACCGGACCTCTTGGCATTGCTACCGGGCGCGATGGCGTCGATGCAGGTCCCCCTGTCACTGCCTTTCATGAACTTGATTCCATATGACTTCTCCAACTCCACTTTGTATAGGTTGCCCTGCTCCGCGGCCTTCGATTTCAACGGCTGCGACTCCTCCATGGTGAAAGAGGAGGAGGAGTAAGGTGAAGCCCTAGGGGCACGGATTGAGTGCTTCAAGAGTAAGTGCTTGTGAGAGGTGTGATTGGGGAGACACTGGAGGGTGAATCGCCGGCTGGGATGCGGAGTAGAGAGGGAGAGGGAGGGGGAGGAGTAGAGAAAGGGATTAGCAGCAGGAGCAACGATGGATATGGTGGGATTCGGCTACCCAATAAAATGAGACTGCGAGCGAGAGAGGAGAGGAGCATAGTAAATCGAGGCAGAGAGGAAGAAGCCAGCTAGGGAGGAGGAGGAGGAAGCGGCAGAAGGAGAAGGGGGAGGGGGAAGGTGGGTAGGAGGAGGAGGAGGAGGAGGAGGAGGAGGCAGAAGGAGAAGGGTGGAGGAAGGGACTAGGTTTAGGCGGAAGAGCTGAAGTATTAAAAAATTTTGTTAAGTATAAGTGGAAAAAATTAATTAGTTTTTGCTAATTAACACCACTTTTAACAATGTTTTTCGCTAAACGATTTCGTAGATTGGACAAGGAAGTACTCATAGACACGAGGTTTTAAAATACGCTATTAAAATCAGTGTCTAGTACCGAAAAAGGGTGTTCATATATACACTTGTTAAAAAAATCGATATCTATGAGCGCAAATATGTGCTCATAGACACCAATTTTTAGAAAAATCGGTTTAAAATACTCAAAGATACTAAAAATTACTTAAAACTGATATTGTTCCACTGTTGTCTATGAGCATTTTTCTTGTAATGTTATTTTTTCTTTCTCCTCCTTAATTTAACCTTCTTCTAAATTAATACATATCTTGCTTAACTTGACTTTTCTCTCCCCCTTTGTCAATTCATCAACAATTATATTTTAAGTGTTTCTCAATTGTACAAGAGTAGTTATAAGTTAAAAAAATACAGGAAAATTTTGAAAAGATTTTTTTAAAAGGATTTAAAAGGTATACTTTAGAAAAAACTTAGAAAAGAGTTGGAATTTTTTTTTACAAAAGTGTTTTTAGAGATAAAAAAAACATAGATGGTCAAAACTAACTTGAAAAACAAGATTACGAAGAACACATTTTTTTTTTAAAAACAAGGTTTTGAAAAGTTTAACATGGTTTTGAAGAATACATCTGCAAAAAAAAAAAAAGTTTTGAAGAACACATTTGTAGTGTCTGAAATCAGTCCACCTAATCCGTATGCATAATTAAAATTAGTTAAAACATTTAATTTAAATGACGTAGATTAATTGATATGTAGTTATGTGATAACTTCTAACTTAAAGCTTAAGCCAGGATTTAAAATTTAGCAAATTAATTACCTAAATTTCAATATATATGTATATATATACACACATATTATGGCTAATTATTATATGTATAGGATTTAATATTAAATTATTTAATTATGGGACCTAGTATTGATTATTGAAGCAACGAGCATATCATTTTATGTATAGGCTTTAATATTAAATTATTTAATTATGGGACCTAATCTTGAAGTAACGATGATAAGATTTTTTTATATAAAAAATAAATAAATAATAACAATAAATAGGACCAGGTGATTATATAACTGGGAAAAATGTGAGAGAAGGAACGGGAGGGTTTTATTCCCCCTTAAGAACAGTCATCCCCGAGAAAGAAGAGGCGGAGAGAAATTGTGAGTTGGTGGTGGAAAGGTCGAAGGTGAAGTTGTGCCCCAATCGTACCTCTCGTGGCCTTGCATCGGTAGTTGATTTTTCTATAAAATCTATAGCATGAAATAGAAAAAATTATAAACACTTACAGTGAGTTCATCGAATCTTAGTCGACGTTCGATACTTCCAGAAGTATTTCTTTCGATCTTGCCCACCATCTGAAGTCGAATGATTACAAACGAACCGTCCTTACTCTTCCACAAACTAAATCTACGTTTCTCTCAAATGTTCTTCTCTCTTGGGAAGGTTAGCACCCTTATTTGCTCCTCCTGCTCTGTTTAATTCTTGTACTTGGATGCAACTTTGACGTGGGGAAAAACAAGAGTTGGGGTATGTGGGCAGTTTCTATAACTGCCCACACATTCATTTCTTCTATGTCTAACATCTTCCACTCGTCCAAGTCAATCCACAATGGTTAATCAGTCACAAAAACCAAATTGATTTAAGTCACAAAGACTATACAAGGATCAAGTCACAAAGACTATATAAGAGTTTAGTTAGAAAGACTATATCAGAACATCCAATCCATACTAAGAGAAAATGGTTTGTACGACAACAAGCACACAGAGCAATCAAGGCTAAGAAAGTTGTTACACCTTACTTGCTCTCATAATGACACTTAGTCACTCTCATAATGATACATAATCCTTTTCCTGGTGGAACGTATCTGTTATCTAGGAAATATCCAATCTCCTAGTGGTACACAACCATTATATTGTAGATATCCATGTCTTGCTATTTACCTAGATTAAATAATCTTTATTTACATCAATATGAACATCTCTAATCCCTCATAATGACTATTATGTTAAGAGCATATTTCATATTCAATATTCACAATCATTTTTATACATAACAAAAATTGATCAACTAGTGAATAACCTCAAAAAATGTAAATATATTAATCTTCCTTTTTAGCTAGAATTTATTCATTTTAATCAGTCACTTTCTTAGTTATGCTTCACAGTCCACATCATCCATAGCCATAGGATACCCGCTAAAATAGTAATCATTGATTAAAACTTCAAGTAAATAGCTAAATAGTCATAAAGATAAAACTGTGATTAACTTATAATCTCAAGGGTCTCACATAGTAGAGAAGTAGAGATCCATTCTTCTACTACCATTATTGTCACTATAACATATGTGGCATGAATCATATGCTACGCTATTTTTCTCTTATAAAAATATTGCATGTTTTTCTCAAACTTTATTATTATACAGATTTTGATCTAGACATACCTAATGTCTAATTCTGAATTCAACATATGAATTTTAATTTGGCCTTCAACAGGTTCAGTAAATAGTGGGTTCATTTACTTTAATCATTTTAAACAGATAAATGATCTCATTTTGACACATTTATCAAGACGACCCCAACTTATAAGAATGTAACAAAAAACAAACAACATATACACTAAATAGATTATGATAGATCACACAGTCAAATCACAATATTTGATTGATATTACAATATTGTTACATTCTATGAAGTCTTAAAGATTTTACATGTTTTTTAAATGACTCTCTAGTCATTATCTTAGTAAAAGAATCTGCAAGCATAGCATGCGAAGAGATATACTCACGAACCACTTTCCTTTTGTCATAATATCCCTCACAAAGTTATATTTTATAGCTATATGCTTATCCTTGCTATGATATTTGGGATCCTTCGAGAAAACTATAGCAGCTTGACTATCACAGTAGATAGTAACTGGACTCCCACTATTCTCAGTAATTTTCAGATGTTTCAAGAACCTTCTTAACCAGACTGCTTCTTGTACAACTACTGAACATGCCACATATTCAGCTTCTATAGTTGACAAAGCTACACAAGCCTATTTTTTACTGTTCCATGAGATGGCGCCACCGTTCAGTAAGAATGCATAGGCTGATGTGGATTTTCTATCATCCAGGTCCCCTGCCCAATCAGCATCTGAATAGCCTTTCATGTTCAATCTGATCCTTGAAAACAGAGACAATAATCTATTGTCGCCTTCAGATATCTAAATATCCTCTTTATCACATTCCAATGTCTCGGTCCTGGGTTTGACTAGAAGTGATTAACTAAGCCAACAATATAGCTGATACTGCATATGTTTTTTTTATTCATTCCAGCTATTTCCTTAGAAGTTTTGAGACTCATACTCTTGCTTAAAACAACACCTTTCACAATTGGTGTATATTCTATGTTGCAATTAGACATGCTGAAATTATGTAATATCTTATTTATATAAGATTCTTATGACAAACCCAAAGTCTTTTAGAACGATCTCTAATGATTTTCACCTCTAAGATATATTCAGTTTTTCCCATATTCGTTGTATTAAATTGTGATGATAGCCACTTCTTGACTTTATTCACATACCCTATGTCATTACCAGCTATCAGTATATCGTCAACATATAATGATAAAATGACATACTTTCCTTTTTCTCTTTTCAAAAAAAAAAAAAATACAATGATCCTCATTGATCATCTCGAAACCATAAGATAAAACTACATCGTTAAATCCTATGTTTCATTATCTTGATGCTTGCTTTAGCCTATATATAGATTTTTTAAGTCTACATAGTTTTTTCTCTTGGCCTTTACCAATGAAACCTTCTGGTTGAACCATATAGATTTCTTTATCAAGCTCACTATTTAGGAAAGCGGTTTTTATATCCATTTGATGTAATTCCAAGTCATAATGTGCCACTAAGGCCAACATAACTCGTATTGACACAAAATTTCACTATAGGAGAAAATGTTTCTTCAAAGTCAATATCCTCTAATTGGGTAAATCCTTTTGTAACTAAACGAGCTTTATATCTGTTAATCGATCCATCAACTTTCCTCTTTATTTTGAGAATTCATTTATTCCCAATAGCCCTTCGACCAAGAGGAAGATCGACTAAGTCCCAAATATGATTTTTCTTCATAGACTCCATCTTTTCAACCATTGCAGCTTTCGACTTTTCTATAACTCCACATCACAATGCTTCCTCAATAGATTGAGGTTCATCATCGTCAACTAGAAGTATCATCAATGCCTCATTCTCAATATCAACCTCTTCATAGGTTTGACTTTATGAATACTTCTTCATAAATCAGGCTATTGAGAAGTCAACTCATGACTTGGTAAATTACTCCTACTGGGTTGACTAGGTTCAGAAATCTCTTGTGATACTTGAGTTGATAAAGGAGCATTATCCTCTTCTTCTATTGTAAATAAAAGAATTATCTTATCAACTTCACCTCTCGTTGGGAACTCAGTTTTAAAAAAAGTAGCATCTCTTGACTATATTTTAGAGATGGTTCCATCTTGCTGCTCACCAACGAAAACATAACCTTTAGAAGTATCAGATGTCGGGCTTGACTTGATTTACTCAAGTCATGGTTGAACAATCGATCAACTGATCGATTGACGTCTGTTTCTCGCTATTTCACGAGAGAGCAGAATGGAACTGGATCGATTAGTTGATCGATCCAGCATCCCCAATCGATCAGTTGGGCTATGATCTCTCATGGCATGCGAAGGCACAAAAAGCCTCTAAATCGATTAGTTGATCGATTGAGGCCTTTAATCGATCAATTGATTGATTGAATTATTACCATTACACACAACAGGTTTAAAAGATGCGAGGCTGCGGCAATATGGATAATCTTCTTCTTCCCCGATTCTTCTCAAGTAAATACACCAGATCTTGAGGGCTTCTTAGAGAGAAGTGTTGCTACGCTCCCAAGGTTCAAGAGGTGTTTTAAAGCTATAAGAGATCTAGAAGAAAGGGTTTGTTGTGTATTCTTGTATTCATTTCTTGCTTTTAAGTGTATCTTGTATGTTGGAGTTGTAAGAGCTTTCTCCACCTCCAAATTGTTCCGAGAAGGAGTTATTTTTTATAGTGGAGAGTGTGCCTGAGTGTGGATCCTTGGATTAGTCACCTTATCTTAAGGTGGATACCAAGTAAATCCTTGTGTTAGCGTTTGGTTGAGTCCTTCGTCGAGTCTTCCATTGCAAATCATTGAGGACGAAGAGATCGAAGCCATTCACCCCCTCTAGCTCTGGAAAGGTCCAAACACAGCTTACCATGATTATGATATCTGACAGATGGATGTCAAAACTATATTTTTGAATGAAAATTTACTCAAGGATGTGTATATGACACAACCTGAGGGTTTTGTAGATCTAAAAGATGTTGTGAAGGTATGTAAATTGTAAAGATTCATTTATGGATTAAAGTAAGTTTCTAGAAGCTGGAATCTTCGATTCGATGATGCAATCAAATTGTTTGATTTCAACAAGAATGAAGATGAACCTTGTGTCTACAAAAGGGTTAGTGGGAGCACAACCATATTTCTCATATTGTATGTGTTAGGGTGAATAGCTCGTTACCCCAAATTCAAACTTCTTCCTACATGGGTTAGTACGCAGCGGAAAACTAAACACAAACAACTAGAACTAACCCTAGAAGATAATAAAGAAAAACAAACACAACCAAACCTTACACGTTTGTTTACATAGTTCGGAGATTGCTTAATCCTACTTCACGGCTGTCCGTAAGGTGGACGATCCCAATCCATCAGCGGATGATTTCTCGGAAGCTCCGATTATCTCATGTCGCTCCTTGTGGGTGGAGAAACCTCACCACAACTTTTTCGAGAACTCTTGGATACACACACACGGTAGACTACTAATTTGATGTTTACCACACCAAATTTTGTCAACCTAAACCAAGCAATCAAGCTTGGTTTATATAGATAATCAACTTCACAAAAAACTGATTTGCCCGTTACCAGTCGACTGGTTCATGCACCAGTCGACTGGTTTACTCATAATGGCTAGGACAGAACTCAACGGCTAGCCAACGGCTAGTCGCCAGTCGACTGATCAGTTGATTGGTCTCTGAATCAGTTGACTGGCAGTCAACTGATCAAGCCTTTTCACTCAACTAATCTTTTTTTGTGAGTTCTATTTTCGCCTGCCAATCGACTGGTACAACCCTAAACCTAGGGTTTTCACCCCGAGTATAATCTGTCAGCACTCGTCCTCACCCGACCAACCTAGACCTAACCTTCTAGCCATCTTTCATCAGTTTTGCACCCCTTGGATGCATCCCCATCCTTCGCGCCTTGCTTTCTAGATGCTTCCATCGATCTCGGTCCTTGTTGTCGATTTTTCCAACGCCAAGTCCCACTTGGGCTTACACCGCCAAGGTACCTCCTTGGACTTGCACAGCCAAGCCTCGCACTTGGACTTTCCTCCTTTGCCAAGATCACACTTGGACTTTCCTTATTGTACCTGTATCCTTCACACTCATAAGCATACATCAAATACAACAATACACCTAACTTAAACCTTTTTCCAAACATCAAAACCTAGGGTACCTAGATTGCTCCAACAATCTTCCCCTTTTTGATGTTTGGCAACCCATTTAAGTTAGGGAAACAAGTACATAAATAACTCATGCAGGTAAATAAACTATCTACCAATGCATAAATCATGGAACCTAATCTTAGGTTCCCCCTTTATCTAAGCTCCTCATTGAGCTCGAATTTTCCCACAAAGGTTAACTTCTTCCTTTGTCAATCAATGAGGGAACACTCCCCCTTTACCTAAGCTCCCCCTTGAGCGAGGATTTTTCTTACAAAGGAATATTGATTTCCCACTTAAACCCAACATTTCTCCCCCTTTGCCACACATAAAAAAGAACTCCAACAATGTACCAATTATTGGACTCTTTGATCGCTAATGACCATAAACAATATGTATTAATCCCCCATAAGATTACATACATGTATCATTGTCCCTTGGTCATTTTCTAAGTTTAAAAAATAGTTTTCAGAACTTGCCAGTCGACTGCTACCCTGAGCCAGTCGACTGATCTAAACGAATTCAGCACACAGAACCAATCTGTGTGCTAAAATAGTGCCACAGACGATTGCCCAGTGCCTACTTGGTATCTGCACTAGTCAACTGGCACCTGATAGCGGCTCGCGTGTCGCACCACGAACGTATCAAATTACAATAAAATATCGAACATCCCTACACTAAAAATAGCATAGTGATAACTCGAGTCGTCTCCCAACGAATGTAACAATGGATGATAGACTTAGGATCGGTTTTTATTGCTTAGGTTTTTCTAAATAGAAATGGGGG
>JBAMIE010000098.1:6943279-6965022 GCA_037177295.1 Kaempferia parviflora
AACGGCTTTCATACTTAAAAAACTATATATGTAGAATGCATAATGGTGACTTGAAGAACACAGTCATTTACTGTCATGTATTATGTAAAGAAGTATCAAATAGGAACGTAACTTATAGGCGGCCTAACTGATCAAAGAATGACAGTATCTTGAAACTATGTAATACTTTTGTTGTTGCACTTGCTAGGATGGTTCTCCAGTTCAATTTTAGTTAGATTTTACTAATTTTCTTTTTGGATAAATAATTTTTGCTAAAAGTAATAAGCCAGCAAAAACTCTAGCCTAGCAGAAATTTATTCATTTATATTCAGATGACTTTTCTATTAACATATTCTACCTCTCATCCATCCTATGATTAGCAGATGTTAATTCAGTTCAATTTCCATTTAATTGAATCAAACAATAATTATGATACGAATATATACTAATTTGATCTGCAGACTTATAATCTTGCTTGATGATGTTGGATAACCTTATGATTCAGGTTGATCAAATTAAGTTATTTTGCCCAATACCATGTTGATCAAACTAGCTGATCTTGATTGATGAGACCAACTTCAGCATTTGATAGTACTACCACCCTGTTATTCAGATCAATCAAACCAATCCAACCAAATTAAGTCAATTATGAAAGTTTACCAGTCTCAAACGAGTTCCACCAAATTAACCTCTTCTTTTCCTTCCTTTCGTCGGCTCTCTTCTTCCCTATGCCTAAAAGAAAACTAAATAACTAAAATTGCACGTGATGTTTACATCAGCAAGTAACCAAAAGAACACATGCAAAATACTGCAGACTATTTATCTATAATTGCTACCCATTCGTTTTGATGGAATTGGAGTACCAAGGGTTTAGATGAGTTCAGTAGAATCTTTGGAGGAAATAAAGTTTTACAGAGGAAATATTTGTATAGTAGTAAATCTACGATGACACGCATGTGCCCCATAGGGCCGAGATGTTTATTCTGTATGTAAGTATGCATGCCACTCACCATCAGATCTCTGAGCCATTATGAGCATGGGCTTGCCCTGAATGCAGGAATGATTACCTGACATAACTTTTAGAGAAAATGTTTTTCTTTCTTTTTGAAAAAAAATGCAGAGGTGAGCAACAAGTAGAATCAGGGAATAATTAGAAAAACAATGCAGAGATGAAGTAGAATCAGCGCATAACTAGAAAAACAACCAAACATAAAAGCGGGAAAAAAAAAGTTAAAGGATCAACAAGCCCATACCAAGCAGTGATATTAATAAGCTCCGGAGGTGCTCTGCTTAAGCGGCTGGTTATCTTCAGAATTTGACACAGAAAATTTTACCTAGCTTGAGTCTTTCTGCAACGAAGAGCAGCAACACAAATGTGCAGAATGCTTGCCACTCCATGTTGATGACCACAGAAGATCCTCTTGTTCCTGAAAACCATTAGCAGGCTTGTGCATTAAGTGTTCAAAGGCCAAGAACCACTCCATATAAAATTTTATCATTAATATGAAGGCTTTGTGATTGGAAAAATTAAGACGGCTTAGTCATGCAACAATATGATTAAGCTTTATGTTTATGAGATCTTTGTCTGTTTGGCATACCTTTATCCCAGCAATGAGGCCTTCGCACTACTGACTTCTCATCCTACTTGAGGCCAACAATATGATACTTTGACGCACTAAATGCTGCTTTAGATTACAAAACATAGAATGTCAATTGCAAAATATGCCAGATTCCGTGTTGTGCGAATTGGCACCTTAAGAAGAATGCATATTTCATGCACATGAGGTTTGCACCTACATTTCATGAAGATAATTGTATGTTTATACTGCCATGATTATGCCAGTTCTAGCTATGCAAGAAAGAAACCATAACAAAAGTTATGGTGCACCTTTTCATTGTCACATGTGAACATATATACAGCAACAAGTCTATTGCACCAGATTAAGAACATCTTCTTATTCGTGAACATCTTATCATCTCACAGTGCGGTGACAACCAGAGTAGAAAGTCATACAAGTCTTACCAAATTGGCTGTTTTTATCCATCATCAACTCTGTTTTTCCTAGTTTATATATGAAACCAATAAGAAAATGAGTACCAGATTCCATCAAAATCGAAAGATCCATAGCGCACATTTCTCTGCTCACTACTGTAGCCAAGACACGTCCATATAATCGAAGGATTTACTTTCCTTATATTCAACACAACTATTCACAAGTATTGTATCTTTGTAACCCAAAATTTGGATGCTAGTACAAAAAATAATATTCTCTGCCAGCTTGCACTCGCATTTCACTTTCTACATATACATCATAACCTTACAAGTCCCAATTGGGTAGTGCAAGCAAAAACAAAGAAAAAAACTATTTGAAAAACTGTTCAGAAGAGACAAATTAAGCAGTGAACTAGACACGAACAGAAATTTTGGAGTAACCTGTAATATAGGATAGCCAGAAGCTTGTCATATTTCCAATAATGGTATACAATCTGGTAGCTCATCTCAGAAAGCTTCCTAAGAAACTCAATACTGACTAGACCGTAAATATATGATAAGCACGGGCTTTAATGTTAGAGAGAACTAGACCAGTCAATTGATGCTCCTTCCGCTCTTCTTCCTGCAATAATACAAGCAGCTGAACAATACTTCAAGCAATGCCCTGATAACCTATGGAAACATCACGGCACTTCTATCCTTCTGATGAGGCATTTCATTTGTACAAGTGGAGTGAAATATGATCAAGTTTCAACTTTGAGCATTTGTGCAATTAGTAGCAAGAAATGCATTTGATATAACCGCCATGTTCAGCCATGTTCATCCATTCTGCACTATAATACCTGTCAATGCATCTTTTCCCGAGGTTGCTTCGGAAAGAAAAGAATGGCCAATAGGAAACATACACCAAGGCCAACAATTCCATCAAATGGGTGCAGAGGATGGCTACTTATTAACCAGGAAGGAGCTCCAGCCTCATATCTGATGAAGCCACCAGTTTGCAAAGTAAAATTGGTGAACATTATTCCAGAACGCACCCCGATTGGTACATAAATTTTATCCTGAGATCTTTGTTTAATTCCAAAAAGCGCTAAAGATAACAAGAAGAAACCAGGCACTGAAGGGAGAGACCTGTGATTTGAAAATCATTATAGGCATCATACTATATAAATGACTAAGATGTATGTTACAACAGTATGCCAATGAGTATATGTACAAATAGACAAAATTTACAACTTTGACAGTATTTCCTTAGTAGTTATCCACTGCTACTAAAGAATAAAGGTGTAATTTTTTTGGTCATCATATGGATGTAGGAGATGAACTTGCAAGGAAACATACAGATACTTTGCTGGACAATGAGTTAAACTAAAACTTTTATGGAAAGAAAACTATGCATTCCCACTAGCATACAATTGTTATCATACTTACTCCAAACACTGGTCATAAGAAATAATATCATCTAGCAAGGAAAATCCAAATTATAGAACCCTGTTTGTTCTGCAAAGAATTCTATGATAATACGTTTTCACCGTTTATCAAAGATAAGTCATGAAAAAAGACAACATACAACTACTACCAGAAAGCAATTGGCAGCTTCATGCTTCCAAAACTACCATACTACAACTAAAAAATCAGTTACGCATAGAAAGCTGAAAACAACATATGCGAAAGATATCAAAAAGCATGCAGGAAAAGGGAGCATACCAATGGATTAGTGAAAACACAATTCCTGATATTAAGATGGCAGGGTAATAACCAAGATCAACTTCAACTTCTTTAATAAGCCACGACCTGAATAGCAATTCCTCTACTAAAGCAACACCAGTAGCTGTTAAAATTCCACGAATGCCTAATAACAATACATTGATAAATGATTTCACCAATACAACTGAACTAGTTGAAAATGAAGTGGGAGCTGGCCAAGATAGGCTTGCAAAACCAAGTAATCCATCTATGGAATGCACAGACATTACGATGACCATTCCTCCAACCAAACCTTTCATAAAACCAAAGACCTACAGAGAATCAGCTGATTATAAGATTACTTATGTAATGTCGCTAAAGAAACTTAATAAGTGCATTCTTCAAGTGATAAAAGTATGGCCATTGATTAAAACAATATTGGTTACCAGAATGGATTTTTGAAAACGACAACAGCAGTAAAAAAAACATAGGAAGAAAATAAAAAAGACCTACTAATCATTTCATTTTTTATTTGTGAAACAATGAGGCCGAAGCAAGACCTATTTGGTGCAAAGCAGAATGTGACGCCAAATCATCTTACTAAAATTATGTTACTGGAATAACTAAAACTGCCACTGTACATGCACAAATTAAAAATTTACCCTGGGTGCTGTGAGATCGAGCCCATACTGTTCAAGGGGATTGTTGTATCCTCGTATTCTTTTACCCCAAAGTACAACAAGGATCATGCTAGAAACATAGAGGCCCAAAATACAAGCATATTCAGCAATTACGTTAGAAGCCTTCATTGTCCAACTTTGCACGAGTGTTGGGAGCAGGGGAACCACTACTGGAGACCATAGTAGAAGAACCATGCAGCCAAACAAGAAAATCCTAAAGATAACAGACATTCTGATGTTAGTACCTAAAAAGTATATTCATATAGACATAGTGAAGCATCAAGCCGAAAAAGAACATGAACATTTCTAAAGTAACAAGCAGAAAACAGTTAACTTCAGAATGTAACTTATTAGTTGTCCACCACAAGAAAATGCCTCGCCCGCTTCTATTTTTGTTATTGATGTGAATCATTAGACCTGTTCTGGCTAAATGAATCAGTGTGCCTATGAAGTGTATTATATTATCTCCTAATTACTCACAGAATCTCTATTTATTTAATAAAATCTTAATAGAACTGTTGTAATATGAGGATATGGGGATTTTTTCTACTGAAGTTATACAAAGACATACAAGATGGGACTAACAGACATAGCCCCTAGAAGATTAAACAAGAGAAAATCACTAATAATGCAATGTACATGTTGAATTCTGAGGGAGCAGTAATGGGAGAAAGGGAAACCTGAACAAAAATCATAAAAAACAGTACAAAAAAAGAAGAAGAATCAATGTTATTGGCGTATTTCTTTGTGCCATATTCCCTCTCACAAAGGTCTTTGGTAGTTAAAAAAAATTGCAGCTTGCAACCAAATATAGTTGAATTATTTAGTTGGGTCCAGTGGGATTTTCACCAGAGGAAAAACGCCAAATAATTGGCAAATTTCCCACACGTTGCAGCTAAAGTTGGAAATTTCCCAACAGGTGTCCCAAATTTCATTTTTTCCCCCAAAGGGGGCACTGCTCCCTATAAAATCCTGAAATGCCTCATATAGTCCAGCTACCCACTCATGCAAAGGAGCCATCAAGGCAGTCTCATCAATCAACCTTGATATCTAAACGTCAAAAATACAGAAGTAAGACCATAATTGAAATGAAAATCATCCCAAGTACAAGTCCAGTGTCAACTGCATGAAATACCCCCTAGTCCAACTTCAGAGTTGATGGTAATATTTTAAGCTATTTAACTATGGGTAGTTGGCACAGTTCAGATCCTCCTGGATTATTCAAGTTTTAATCCCCCCACTAACGGACTTGCTCATTTAAGTTGACCCATAAAGAATGGTTTAAAATCTCAAGCCGTGCCGACTAGAATGATATGGTTTTGGTATTGTATTGTGCCAACATAGTTTCGGTATATTTTAAATATAAAATATATTAACTAAAAATAAAAAATTTAATCTAAATATTTAAAAATAAAAAAATTATTTATATATATATATTAAATTAATGAGATAATTTTATTAGACTTTAATTAAGCCTATCTAAATCATCCTAATCACAGTTAGGAGTTGATTAAAGCTATTAACATAAGTTATTTAATTAAATTAAACCTTCCCTGGCCCCCACTGTTCTGACCCACGTGACATGTTGTCAGGTAATGTGACGCCTGCGTCATCGTGCCTGAGAGATGCCTCCGGACACGTCGCCGACCCAAGTGACACGTCCACAGGGCCTCGGGGCACGCCGACCCCGAGCTGGTATCGGTCTGTGCGCGGAACAAAATGTTTTGCCGGTATCGAGTGAAACAGAATGAGATTTTAATCCATACAATAAAGACAAAAGCCAATGCATTTTCCTTTGAAATGTATTCCAAGTTCAATTGAATTACTAAAAAAATTGTAGTTATACAGAATGAATACAAGCTATTTAATTTATCGACTGATTAGGAGTAGCTGCAAAACTAACCTCTGCAACAAAGGCCGCTCAGCAATCCGCAAAAATGAGATAAGTCTGTCAGTCAAGCTCATAGCACCACGTAAACCACCCCAAAGCAAAGCAATTTTTCCAACAAATTTCAACAATCCACCCTTTTGTCCCAGTTCTGCTAAAACAGCAACTAATCTTTACATGTTTAACAAAGGCACATGTTAGTGAAGAATGATATAAAAATACAAACAAAGGAAACAAGAAGGTACAAAAAACAAATGTGTTCTTTTCTAGAAGTATGATAATAATATAAATGATTCCCACCTGTCATGATCCACTTCCCCATCATCCCTTGTGGGCACTACAGGTCCAGCGATAGACATGGCTTTCTCAGCTAAATTGCTCACAATACTAATTGGATTTTTCTCTTGTGATAGCTCCTCGGGACTTGCAGGCTGAAGATTTTGAGATCCCTTCTCAGCATTGACACTTGAAGAAGGTTCTATTACTTGATTCTCATTATCCCTTGTCTTTTGCTGAACATTAATAATTAACAGCAAACAGTTAGATTAACCTCATGAACCTGAATAGTAGTTCCTAGAAGTGCAAGAACAAAACATAAATCACAAACCTCATTGATACAACAAAAGCCGCAGACTAGCTTGCAAATTCCATGTGAAAATGATGACAATTAAACAAGTACCAAATGCAAGAAAATACAAAGGAAGAAATTTATAGGGAGAGCTATTAAGAGAAAACCAAATATAATGATGCTATATAATTCTGAGGACAAATAAAAAAATTCCGAATGCGAGAAAATACTAAGGAAGAAATTCATAGAGAAAGCCATTAAGAGAAAACCAAATACAGCCACCAATAATGCTATAGGATTCTAAACCAGTTATCTGACAAGAAAGTTATAGAGAAGATCAAAGAACAAAATTTTTGGGCAACATATAAATGAAAGAAAGTCCTTGCAGTATTTTCTTATAATCATGAAAAAACAAATTGGACTAATTCTTAATACCTTCGATTGGGCCAGTAAAAATCAAAGATGATGGTTATGCTTTCCTATTTTGATAAATTTCACAAGAAAATATAGGAATTGTACAGGAAGAAGTTTCTTCCATTAAATTACTAATAACCTAAGTAACAAGTTTCAGTCAGATGAGATTTATGCTAATGAGAATGACAGTTGTATTGCAAACTAAGTCAAGATAAAAGCGCACAAAAAGGTCAGCAGATGTGTGATCAGAATTTAATTGAAACAAAACAAAGGAAAAAAGGGCAGTATGGTACACGAGGACCCCGCATTGGCGGGTCCTGGAGAAGGACCTACAAAAGATCAGATTATTCTAGTGAAAAATTCACTAAAATAGCCTGCTTACAAATGCAATAAAAGTCATAAGGGGGTTGAATGGCTGTGGGGACTGTCCTAGGTGTCACATGGTGGAAGAAAATCAACTGCACTCACCAAGGGATTGAATGACCATGCAACTAGAATGTGGAAGCAGAGGTGGGAAACAACCTTAGCATGTTCTAGATTGGTTGTGGTGAGTGGAAATGGATGCAACAGTGTAAATTGGCTTTGGTCCAGCTGGCATCGGAGGAGTGGTTAGAGATGGAGAAGGCACCATTAACCTAGTTTTCATGTGAACCATCAATCCTACCTATCCTTGACTCCGAACTACATGGAATCCAATCAAGAACTGAGCTAGCTTGGGGGAGATAAGCAAGGAAGGTTGTGACAATTAAAAAAAAAAAAGTAGATCCGCTACCTTAGCGCCCCCCCTTAAGATTGTGACAATTAAAGATTGTAGACAATATCGCCTTCTGAGGAAGGCTTGGCCATCAGTGTGCAAAGAGAGACTACAGGATGTCCGTGCTTGGTTTGGCAGGAGTTGGCAAGTAAAGGTGGTGTTTAGACAAACAAGTAGCAAGAGTATGGCTGATAATTGTTAAATTTAGGACATGAGATATATTAAGACATTTTGGGAGAGATTCCATGCATCCTAATCTCATTCAAGAGGCCTTTTAGCCTATAATTAGTGTGATTTCAAGTGTTGATGACACGGCGCATGAAGGTTAGTTCCATTACAAGGGGTATAACAATTCAAGTGGCCAAGACCTGACCAGGTTATCATGCGACTTCAAAGATATCACGAGACACATGACTGTCGGGCCATCAATGCCTAGCCAGGGCATCATGTAATCTTAGGGATATCAAGGGCGTGCATTGACATCCTTTATTTATGTTTGCTTCCAAACCAATCTGAGGCGGTGATAGAGTTGGCAAGTCAGATTGTTAAATGCAATGTTATATTGACTGCTCCAAATTATTGATTCTACAGGTGTTAGAATTTTTGTACAACTTTAGGGATTTTCATCCCTTTATTGTTATTGGCTTTCTTGCATTTCTTTTTTATGTCATCATACTTTGTTGTATTTTACTTTGTTGAATTAAACCTTGTCTAATTTAATTTTGTTAAAATCAAAGTTCAAAATCTCAAACCGTGCTGGCCGAAATTTCAGCCTTTGACTGAAATGTTATTGTTTTTTTGGTCGTGCCAAGATGAAGTAGAAGGAATCATTGTTTGTGCCAAATGATATTGAGTTTTGATAATTAATAATGATATGTTTCAACTGTTTCATTTGGAGCAACATGAGATTTCAAACCATGGTTAAAATCTTACAAAATATTGCTGTTTTGTTATCATGCAAGCGTGTATCACCCTCTTGTTGTTTGTGATTTTGTAGCACAATTCATTGGTTACGCATGTTTGAAAAATCACTAGTGAAACAGTAAACCAAATGTGAACATCAATTTTTCAGCAGACAGGCCAAAATTTTGAAATATTAATGAGGCCTTCTAGTTATGATCAACATTCAATCAAGGAGATTTACATGTCATGTTCCTGAGATCATCAAGTGAAGAGTAGGAAAAATATTAATCATATAATCCAGAACGGGCAAATTGATTACATTACCAAAAGAAGCATATACGATTGTGAAAACAATCATACATACAAGAGACAAATAAACAAGGATAGACTGACTTTATATACGTGTAAGCATCTGCATATGATAGAGGTTTTAGTTAGAACTTAGAACAGAATAGAATTAGAAGATTTACAAGCCACTCAAAATAAATAAGTCACATTAAACATTGAGGTTCTAGAATGGCAAGAAATGAACATGTATTTTGAACTATTACAGCAAGAACATGATAATACTAGAAGTGGAAACAGAAAAAAGGATCATGAGTTTAATGAAGGTGACCAATGTGTAGATTCTCAAGAAAAGCAATTCTGGCAATTATTACTCTGGAAAATTTGTGTCAAATCATGGCACAGAAAAGCAATGGCAATCTAATATAAGTATCAGGTGAGAAGCTAAGCTGACAATAATCTAATGAAGAAAGAAGTAATAGACAAAGAGCTTCCACAAAATGCAGTAAGGCACTTTAAATATCATGACATATTTACCTGCTGGTGTGCTAATAGTGCAGTAGCACCTAGGGCAGCTGTAACAGCTCCAAACATGGCTCCATCATGATTGGTATTAACTTTGGTCATTTCATCCTCACCACTAGACCAAACATGAGCAAGATCCTTTTCATCATCATAAAGTTCATTCCTGGCATGCTCTTCTAACAAATGTTTGTCTTCAACTTTTCCAACATTATTATAATCTTTGTGTTTGTCATGTAAGGCAGCAATTACAAAGTATTTTCTCAAGGACGCCAATAATGAACCAACAATTACACCAACTGGTAGAATCTTCTTCAAATATCTAGTTTCCTCAACAACAGAAGATATTATTTGGACCGTGCTTCCTCCTTCTAATGTACCAAATTTTACCAATCTCAAGTCACCAATCTCTGATAATGGTTTCAAGTTTAAGTGATGGTTCAGAATAACTGCTTGGCTTACCATACCAACAACTAGTTTCATGTCATCTACAAGAACCTCTTCAATTTCATCCAACATAGAAATGCTCAATCTTCGACCAACTTCAACTTTCAGAGCATCAAGTAAACTATTTCTTACTAATGACAATATGACCTCCTTATATGCATCCAAGCCACCCTTGATATGCATACTTTCAGTTGATTGGCCCTTAAGTTTTGAATCTTGTGGATTTACAATTACATAAGATGTCTCAATAACATTATCTTTATCACCGTGCTTTGCCAACTGATGCAAATTTTCATTACGACCATTGATAGTTGTTGGTATTTTCCAGTCCTCATCCTGGTTACTACCTAAACTTGCTGCTTGGTCTGGCATTTTCCATTGGCCTTTCTCTGGGTCAAGGAATAAATCAGTTGTCATGTCTAAATCAGATGGGTTTGGCCTTGGATACTGAGAAGCAAAATACATCTGGAGACAGGCTTCATATGGTGAGCCCCAATAATAATGGTTGATATCTAGAGGACACTTCTGCAAAGGATCAATTTTGCTAATTTTAGTTGCAGAAGAATCAACTTGTAAAGTATTTCCTTCACCAGCCATACTTTCATTTCTCTCCATAACCTTTCTAGGGTAAATATCTACCTCAGTTAACTTATAATTGGATGCAGTTACAACTGATTTTTCACTTGATCCACTGTCTTTTTCCTCTATCTTTTCACAATTGTCTGATTTGATAGCAAAATGGCCAGCTGAAATAACTTGAGATCCCTCACCCTCCTCTTTCTTCATTTCGTGATCTTCGTCATTGCTACTTTTCTCTAATTGATCAATCATATCCTCTAGAACTCCAAAAACACTGTTAACTGCCATCTGAGTAGAATCATCAAATCCAGTTAAGGCATCTAATGCCTGAGTGACACTAATAGAAGGTCCTGCAGTGCCATTTGAAGTTTGAAGCAAATCTGGACCACCTTTCTCGTCGTTCTTTTGGAACTCGCTAACTTCTTGTTGAATAACTTGGTGATCTGATATTGAAATGCCTGATGAAAGTGACTGTTCAAAATTAGATGCTGAAACTGACATATTTTGCTCTTCTTTTTGAGCTGGCTTCTTCTCTTCACCATTTGGTATATCGTGTGCATCATTTGGAACCTTATCATCTTCAGTATACCTATCGATTATTCCATGGCTGTAACTAACCTTGTGCTGCTCATCAGAAGCCCCTTCAACCACGTAACTGGTCTTTTCCGTATAATTATTCTGACTGGGTTCGTATCCAGATTCAGGCGTTCCAGGTGATTGAGAACTTCTTTGTTCCAACGATTCGAGGTTTTCTTGCATGCTACTCACTGAGGTTAATTTTGCTGGATCACCTGGGACTCTCCCCTCATTGTCAGCACCTGAATTTCTCCCAGCATATTCTCTCTCATTCACTGAAATTTCTTTTACTGTGTCTTGGATCCTAGTCTTTACCTTTGATGTGATATCAGGAATCCAAAGTCCTCCAAAATTCAATTTTGTTCCATGAGTTTGCACAATGTCAGTAACAGCACTTGTGATCTTTCCACGGACATCCTCTGGGACAGCTCCCTGAAGAGCTTTCATAAGATTTTCTCCTCTCCCAACAGCAGAAATAACCTATAGTAAATGCCAAAGAAATGTTTAATTTAATCCCAGAAAAAACAAGTAACTCGAAGCAAAGAAGAAGAACCAGTTCTTAATCAAAGAAACTAAATAAATAATATTAATTAATTAATTTAAAAAACAACACAATGATCAATGATCAATGATCATATTTCAGCACAAGTTTCTACATAAGTAGGATGAATTGACATGTGAAAAATCAGGCGAGGAAAAGAAGAAAACATTACCGTCCAATAGTATTCTCATTTATAAAGGCAATGAAATTCCATGGTAAGCAGGATACAAGATACATCACCCAAATTATTCACCAAACCATTTTAAACATCATCTTCTTTGTCTACTGACAAGTTAAGCTATTAAATAAAATCAAAAGTGAAGGTAGGGATCCATACAGTGCTTCAGCAAAACATGAATTATTAAATCAATGATGGTTATTAACAAGATCGTGTAACTAAATCATGGTAAAAGTGAAATTTACACCTGATCAAATACAATGCATAAATGTAAAACCTTCAGGTCAAATTGGTCAATTTTGAAAATTATAAGAGCAAATAATTTTGTCAAAAAACATTCCTCCTCTTATCATATAATAGTAAAATGATTAAACCAAAAATTACATTCAAAACTTCACAGTCCCAAACTTAGGTAACAACAGCAAAAGAGCAATATCTGCAACAAATCATAGAGGTTGTCCACATAGAGCTTTGACAATTTCAACAAAATGGATATTTGAACGCCCAGAACATGAATTGACAGAATATGTAACTGTTACATGCTGCATGAATAGGCTCCTTCCAAAGATATATTATGAAAATGTGAAGCCTTTGGTTTACTGTGACAATTAATAAAATTTACAAATTTTAAGAAACTTACAAATTTTAACTGTTGTGACAATTAAGAAAACTTACAAATTTTAACTGCAAGCAACTAAGTCAATTCAAAAATTGTCTGCTTTCATTGCATACATAATAGAACAAATCAAAATTAAAAGGCCAATGATGGAGACAGAAAAAAATTAGAGTGAATCGTTTAACAGTAGAAACTTCAAGAAGATACTTCAGTTTGAACATATACCTTCTTCTTTTGTTCATCATTAAGAGTACCAGGCATAGTAACATCAAGCATGTTCATGACAACTTCTGCAGTTTGCAAAACCTTGCTTGCTTCATCATCTTCGTTTGTAATAGTAGCTTCACTATCATTCTTGAACTCAAAAGTACTTTCCTGATCATGGTGATTCTCCATCTTCCTTAACTCACTCCTTGAGTGTGAATTAACCTTGATGTCGCCTAAATTTTTTGTATGGATTTGTTTAAATGCATTATCAATTGGATAAGTGATAAACTCATTGACAGAATTTTGTTGGATAATCTTCCCTGAAGTATTCCTATCTGCCATCTTCTGGCTTATATATAGTTGATGTGAATCATAATGCCCATTCTTGCTACTTGAAAATCTCTTCTCTTGTGTTTTCTCATCAACAAATGAACTGGCTTTCGAAGGACTGATTGGGACATCAACATCTCTTAAAAGAGGATGGCGACCTTTCAAAAGTGCAAGTTCCACTGCTGACATCCACTAGACAGTACATGCAGAATCAGAATCAGAATCAAACATTGCCAAAATATGTATATTATGGGGAGAAACTATAAATGGTGATGACATAACTACAAGAAACTAAAAACTCTTAAGACAAATTGTGAGAAACCATTATGTTAAGCCAGGGACGGATCTACCTAGGGGCTGTTCTGGGCTATACCCCAGCCCTGCTCAAGTACAATGTCAAGGGAAATCGATGCTTAAGTACAACGTAATGGGAAATCGATTCCCTCACACATGTAAATGTTTAGAAAAAAGAAAAAGAGGTTAGTCTTTCTTCTCCTTTAGCTCATGGCAAGCAACCAACAGTGAAGAGGGAAACGAGAGGAGCCTCAGCAGTGGTGGATCTTGCTGATGTGCTCACCCAGAAAATAAAGGAAGAGAAGAATTAGAGCCGGTTATTGTGAATTGAGAGAAAAATAGAAGAAACTAAATGGAAGAAGAGAAGAACACTATTGTTGCTCTTGCTAAACAAAATGACAATTGAAACCAGTTACTTAGGGGTTAAAGGAAACTTGGAAGAAACTTGTTGTTGAGCTGTTGGCCGGCCGGTCGGAAGATGACTGTTGACAGAGGGCATCAAGGTGCTACTTTTGTTGTTGAGAGAGGGCAACAACGACTCTTCGAGGAGGAAAAAGCAGCTAGGGCTGCTACTGTTGAGAAGAGGAGAGCTGGAGAGGGAAAGGATGCAGTTTGGTGGCTGGAAGAAGGAAAAAAACAACGTGCAAGGTTGCTGCTATCGTCAAAGAAGAACAGAGGAAAAATAGAGAAAAGAAAAGAAAAGAGAAGAAGAAAAGAAAGGTAAAAAAGGGAAGTCTGAGGCGGTGAGAGCTGCGGTGGCTTCTACGCAGAGAGAGAAGAGTAAAAAAAATCATTTTAAATCATCGAATCAATCTATATATTTAGTTCGATTATAATTTAATCAAATCAATCAAGTCCAAATTGACTCCGATTTGAATCAATATAATCCTTATCTCCGTGCCTATTCAATAGATTCAGATTTTAACCACAGCATTCTCACTTCGTGTTCAGCAATTCAATTCTCTTCTACGACGAGATGGTAGCATACTCATGCGAAATAAATTTGAACCTCTTCTACAGCATCGTTAGGAGACTCAACTAACTTAGGATCAGCCTAGTCCACCTCTAATTCCGGGATCCATCACGGTATTAAGCAACACAAACTGTTGCAAATAATGAATATAGTATTCTGTAGTAAAACTTATTTATACATCAAATTTTATTTCTAAATTTCACTGTATATTGCTCAATATAGAATTCTAACTAAACAAATTATACGAGTAATAAACTAACAAAATCTGAATGCCAGCAGAAATATGTAATGAGAACAAGCTGTATGAGACCAAACTGCACACTAACTATTCTTTAATTTGTATCCCTTGTGGGATCTCCATGTTTTATAACCCTTGACATTCTTGTCATGAACACCCATAGACGAATGAAGTTCCAGGAGCATCATAGGCTAAGTATGTTACATCTAGAAAAGTATTATCATACTTGTTTATGGAAGAACTAATTTATGTGCAGAAGAAGTGCTTGAGAACTGTCAGTTCCAATCAGTTGGCATGCCTGAAATAAGAAATCATAAAATAATCAGATAAATAGCCAAAGGATACCTCAATAGCAAGCTGTTGACACCAAATGGCAGTAGAATTCTTGGCTGCATTAATGGTGGATGGAAAACAAGAACAAAGAATGAGGCTTGTAAATGGATTTTCTGCTATTGAGCCACGTGGAATAGAGAAAGATGGTACTGTCTCATCATCGGTCTGTAAAGTAGCACCTCAAAATGAAATAGTGTCAATATTAATTTAGAATTAAAACTAATTTAAAATGCATGTGCCACTATGTATATTGATTCAGAAGTATCAGAAAAATAAATTTTATAGACGAAGACATGCAGATGGGATTATACATACTGTGCCTACAAAGGAGGTTCTAAATCTCAGTTTCAGCACTGACCTCAATCCCAACTCAAAAAAGTACCATAATTTGAAACTCCAGAATGTAATTATGCCAACTGGCGTGACACCAATCTACATTTTATACATTTTCTATAGACATTAATCGATCACACTTTCAAATCTTTTAAAAAGATATTTATCTTTTTATAATTTGCTTCAATAAGAAAAAAAAACATTATTTCTGGTCTTGATTAAGCAGAAGCTTCTTCAACCTAAGATTTACATGATATAATACTGTAAGTCAGCATCAATATCAGAGAAATGGAATGAACAAGTCTGAGGAAGAGTCAAAATCTGAGAAGGAAAATTCAACTAATCTATACTGTTAGAGATATTTGATTAATAGGGCTGACCTTTCAAAAAAGTAATCTCAGACTCAAGAGTCTACCACACTATCTTGATCTCAAAGACAGGAATCAGCATTTTTTAAATTCAAGAACACTGCCAGCTCATTTTTTAAAACTGTCTTCCTAAACAAGGTTAATACTCTCAGAGATTTGAAATGATAGACACCATGAGTTAAAGAGAAAAAACTAAGCAACGTGAAAGTGCCATGAATTTAAAAATGTAAAATGAGAGAGGATAAAGTTTGGGAACTATGTATTAGACAATTGCTGTGACGCTTTCAATAATAGAGTAGCCTAGTGTTCATCACATTAAATATATGTTGAGCTCTTGGAGCTACAGGAAATTTACATGAGAATTTTAGTCTCACTTCTACTTTTTGGTGGAAGATTGAGGCAATCAATTATACCATCTTGCATATAATCATGTCTTAAAAACCTTGGGCGAGCGAATTGCCTTTTGCCACCATGTCTTAAAAAAGTTGAATTAATGGAGTCACCATGGTGAGGCAATGTGCAACACACATGAGCAGTATGGTGAATTACTAAGCATTGCATAGATGTGACCGGCATTTAGATGGAATGTGGCACTTTGTTGATGCACTTTAACATACTCCTGAGTTACATTGAGGCACGTATTTATTTTATTGTCAAATAGAAGATCTGCCAACAAGTTGCATGAACTAGCAATCTGATTTCATCTCAAGTGGTGTAACCTATTAAACCAACGGGTCTAAGTGAACCGGTCTCTCAAACTGATGTGATTTAGATCATGCAAGGGCCTATATCAAAGTAGAATAGTTGCACTCCAAGAGTGTCTAACCAAAATCAAGAGAATGTGCACTCTTCTATACAAGGACTAAAATAGGTTGTGTAAACTTCACTCAAATTCAACTGATTTCATAGCAAACCTCCTCTCTTTCTGAAATGGAAACCTACTTCCTCCCTGTATATGAAACTCTAA
The DNA here is from genome assembly GCA_037177295.1 of Kaempferia parviflora. Taxonomy (NCBI): domain Eukaryota; kingdom Viridiplantae; phylum Streptophyta; class Magnoliopsida; order Zingiberales; family Zingiberaceae; genus Kaempferia; species Kaempferia parviflora. The sequence goes on from JBAMIE010000098.1 coordinate 6,959,932, forward strand.
ATATCGGATTGATTAACTTTGATGGTCAATTCTAGTGACATTGTTTCTGAGTCGAGTAGAGCACAGGCTTGTCTTGGCAGTGCAAAAAGACAAAAGGGTGGTTTATCTCATGGTAGCCTAGAGAATTCACAGAATTCAGTTGCACGTTGTTGGTGAGGGTGACTTGAAGCCTTAAGAAAAGTGACTACACACTTCGAGATCGTCATTTGCTATGAGTTCACAACTCATCAGTCTGGCCAATTGGCAACCAATTTCCTACAATACATAAAGATATGCATCTGTGCACAGATATATATTAATTTTCTGAGTCATGATTAAGTGCTTGATGGTATTAAATACTTTTAACATTATAAAATTGAATTTTAAAACAGGCAAATATAATTAGGCCTTACGGACTTAAGGAAACTTTCCTAAAATGTACCACAGTGCATAGGTATAGAAGAAGAAATAGTATTTGGACAAACTATATGGTTGATTCCAGAGGCAAAAATACAACTCGATGGTTGATCATGTTTGAATGAAGCCTCAAGTAAAATTAACAATCAGCAATGAATCACAGGCATGTGTCTCCAAATCAAGTTAAAAAAAAAAAAAAGCACATTACAATGTTATACTGGTCAAGGGCTACCCTGTTCATATTGCAATGGAATGTTTCTTGCCAACCAATAACAATGTGACATGCAATTGTATAAAAATTATTAGCAATAGTTTACATACACAACAATAGTGTCCTTGAAAAACAACAATTAAATTTGTAGTATTTGTTCTCTAATAGCACCAAAATATCTATGATGGTGTTCGTAAGGTTATACTAATCTCCTTTAAGATGAAAAATAACAAATTTAATTGTTTCATAAAGAACACAGAACATGAGTAATGTGCACAGTTTGTAATTGATTCTACAGCCAACTAAACTTGACATAAGTCTGAAACATACCTGTACGAAAAGAACTGGAATCTTAAGGTTGCCAATTGAATTCCTTGTACTGGCCATAGAATAGAACTCCTCAACTTGATGATAACCATGGGAAACCATTGATATAGATTGATCAAAATCTCGAACAGATTTTGCTAATAAGGCTGTTCGAACGTCAAAGCCTTTAGCCTTGCCCTGAAATAGCTCCTGAAAGAATAGTGGCAATTTTAGTATCTAACCAACAAAATTGGACTAATGACAAACTAAAAATATAAAAGCTGGTTCCATCTCTTCTCCATTCTCAAAAAGGATGAAGGTGATTTCTCTACAAATAACTATAATTTATATACCACCACCTAGAAAAAGATGCAGTCAGGACTATTGTTATCTGAAACAATTAACCACCTTATTAGCTTGTAGAATATTCACCAATCCACTTGTGAGCTTTTGGTCTAAAGTGATATGATGAGGAAATGACCTTGTAGCTTCATCTAAATCAAATGTATTATCTATGCAAACAGCAGCTGTCAAAACAGTTGAGTCTCCTACGTCGGCAAGATACTTTGTAAGCATATTTGCACCATAACCCCAGCCAATACTCATCATTGTTGTCCAGGGTCTTACTGTGCTGACAAATTGGATCACTGTCAAGATATCATCACTATCAGCAGCTGTGAATATCCTGCAATTATTTTTAAACTCTGTCATGAAGATTGTACATTAGACACAGCAAGCATATAAACAGTTTAAAAGGTGTTCTAAAATCATAAACAAATCAACTGAGTAGGCAAACGGAAGCAACATTTGCTAGATAGAGTGAGATAACAAACAGGTGAAAAGACATTTCAAATAACAAATATTTTGATCAACCAAGAAAAGTGATAATCTTCACAAAAAAATAAAAAAAGGGCTAGATCTTACCAGAAAAGAGAGAATCAGAAGAAGAAGAAAAAATTGCTATAAGATTTCAGTCTGAACCAGGAGAAAAGTTTTCTGTTGTCATTATTCAATTAGCTAGGTTTTAAAAAAATTACATAATAAAACCTGACCTGCATAATCACAAGACCAAGAATAAGTTTAACAATGCAACATCACAATCTAACTTTCGCCTAACAAGATGGACACCAAATATTCTGGAATAATGATTGGGGCAATTAGCATTAATTTAAGGAGTTCTCAAGTTCATCTTGACATCTCTAAGCAATTTCGCACATTTTATTTTCAAATCTCTGTTCAAATTGAATAATGAGTCCAAGGTTACATTCAGTTACTAGATATTAATATAATATATCTGGCAAGGCAATTTGCTATTTTCCACCCAGTGGTCAGTCACCAACTCTATACAAAATTCAAGGATCTACTCAGTTTCAATATTGAACTGATTCAGTTGTCTTATAATGAAGGTGACGAGATTACTTCAAGATTACCTCAGCAAACAGTATGGAATAATATTCTCTTACGGTATTATCATTCATTCTGTGAAGATGGCTTCAACTCCAAAGATGACTTATTAAACAGAAAGAGAGTGTGGAATGAATTTCAAAGGCGAAGTAACCACAGCAATTTAACAATGTAGTACAAATAAAAACATAATTTATGAAAAAGTATAAGGACTATTTTGTTGCTTCAATCGAAACATTGTTAAATACAATTTGAAATATTACATTTAAATTATGCTATGTTCTAATCTTTCAGATATTTGGCATATTCTTTGATAGAAGTTTTCTAAGTCAAACAAGGCATAATTGATCTTTCAGTTGGTATTGCATTTTATGGGACTCGTTGTGCATTTATCACCTTTAATTGCTTCACATTGCACTCCAATGCACAAGTAAGATCAGAAAAGAATGTAACACAAAATTGAAGGCTAAAGGCATACAGTCTTGTTTAGTTGTCTCTAGATTGTCTACCAACATTCTTATCCAAAAACCCTCTGTTGTACCTTGACTGTTGCTTGAACCAAAGATTACTTCAGCTAGCTAATCTTTGCAATCACATTGACCATATGAATATCAAGTCTCTCCTACCAATGAACCCAGATAAATATTTTTCTTTACCTTGGCGTCGTCAAAGGAGAACCTGCACATCCTCTTGGATTCATAACAATGGGGAAATAACCATGTTGGAGGGCATCAAACACGAATGCTTTGACACAACTACCCATACTTCCTTCGGGAGTGCCTGGCACAATGAGCACCGTCGTGTCCAGCCCATGCTCCTTCCGTAATTCCAAGTTTTCTGGCCAATCCAACGATATCACTCCACCATCATCGGTCCTCAAACAGAGCCTCTGGTATTGAATTTCCTCTTCTGGCCTCGTTTCTCCTTCCTTTCCCAAGATAGGAATCCTCCCACGGCTCAAATTCACGTAGTGCCGCTCCTCTCTCAGAAGCATGTCATTTACTCCCTCCAAAAGAACGCCGCCGTCCTCAAAGGAAACGGATGGGCATCGGAGGAGCACGCTCCTGTTGAATGGCGTCGGGCTCGTGAACAAAACCCAATCCCCGACCACGGCATCCGCTTCTATCGTTCGATTCCACAGGTTAGAGAAAAAGAGAGAGGCACCGGCGGCCAATCCAATGGCGGGAGTGAAGACGAGGTCGAGTGATGTTGGAGAGGGGAAGACGGAGATGAGGTCGCGGAAGAGGTCGTCGAGCGAGACGCGGACTGGCAAGACGACCAGAGGCCGCCGGCTCCGCCAGCGACGTTGGCACTTGAGGACGATCGAATCTCGGGTACGAGGGATCCAGCGAAAGGACGAGAAGTTCCTCCGTCGGAAAAACGTCACTTGAGGATCACTATGGCAGTGGATCGACTGGAGGTTCATGCGGAGAAACCGACGAAGATCTAGGGTCTCCGGAGAGTTCGATGGAACCAAAAGGGAGGACGATTTGGAGAGGTGGAGAGGAGGCCGTCAGCCTGCCGGAAGAAGCACGGACGAGAAAGCGGCACGTGGAGAGGAAGCGACGAAGACTTCGTGAAATGACGTGAATGCTCTGGTGCCTTCCTAAATCAACTTCGAATCGGTGGCGGCAGCGTTCCAGCTTCCAGCTCTAAATTGAGTGGAGCAGCTCTGTTAAATCAAGATTGTAATTACTTCAAATAAAGGAGGCAAAAGAGGAAATGAATATATATATATATATATATAGCTTTTATATAATTTTTATATTTTTTCACTCGACAAATTGAAATGTTGAAAAAAATTGTACAAAAAAAAAACAAAAGAGTGGTGGGGAACAGTGGGGAGATGAGTTATATATAAAGTGCGAGAAGAAAAGTAGTAAGAGAAAGGTTAAACACAATACTTACTTATGTTGATAAATATTTTTTATATTTGTTAATTTTTTTTATAATTTATGTATTTAGTTCTTCTTATCTGACTAATTTTAAAGGTGACTAATTCAATTTTATAAAAAAAATTCTATCAATAATCAGGATAAATTGAGAAGCTTATGAGTTACAATCTAATGTCACAAATAATTTAAATTTATAAGATGTAATATATCCTAATGAGATTTGAATCCTCATTACTTAAGAAACTTGTTCCATTGTTTATCATCGCATCGTATCCCCGAGCGTTGTTGATTCTCATTTATGATAGTAAAAAGGTAGAATCCACCATCCAGCGCCTCCACAGGTTGACCTCATGACCATTTGTGAAGAGGTAATTCGGGAAGCTATAGTTGAACCGTGCATGGAGGATTTTTTTTTCTACTTTACCGAGATTTAAACTCTTATCCTATAGTAGTAATTTTATCCTATACTAACCAACTCAACCCTACTCGGACATTATTGATTCTCATTTATGACTCAATATCAAATGTTATTTATGTTTTTAATGATTGGTTGCCCATTTATTTAATCATGTCAATACAATACAAATATCCCCATGTTCAAGTCCCCCTCAACCTCATGTCCTCAATTCAGCAATATCATTGCTTGAACAACAAAGCAAGCTCATGTCCACAAATTTTTAGGTGACATTTAGATCCAAGCTCACTTATGGTATAGTGAATCCTCTTTGCACAATTGATAAGTTAACAAGGTAAAATAAAAGGGAGACAATAAGACATGGAACTTAGTATGATTTCCTCTCTTCCCCTCGCTTTGATGTTAGAGCTGAGATATCGTTAAGGAAATTCTGATCAGGATAGTTTGACATGTGAGATTCAATG
>JBAMIE010000098.1:6965122-6975318 GCA_037177295.1 Kaempferia parviflora
CCCCTCGCTTTGATGTTAGAGCTGAGATATCGTTAAGGAAATTCTGATCAGGATAGTTTGACATGTGAGATTCAATGAGCAACACTTGAGTTAGTAAAATATCCCATTAATGAAAAGGAAACTATTACTAAAAAATGAAACACTTGAGATAGCAACACTTGAGATTTACTTAGTAGATGGAATATGGGACTAGACTGTCTACCCAATATTACTAAAAAATGAAAAGGAAACTATTACCACAGGCTTGGTGCAATGATAAGCAGATTAGTTTTTCAACTATGAAGATTTGATTCCCATGTAACACAAATAAATATCTACAGGACTCAATCACTGATGGTATTGGATTGCCCCTGGTACATTTGTGCTTTTCGAATTTATTACCAATTTCTTTTGAAAGAGATTAGTCCAATTTTATAAAAAAATTTTACTGATTATTAGGATAAATTTAAAAACGTAAACAACTTTTTACCCAGTTATTAACGTCTCACTAAAAAAATATCCTACAATATATTTTAGCTGAGATTCAAACTGTTGTTACTTGAGAAATTACTTGAGCATCTTGCCATTGGGGTAAGAAGTCTATTATATGACGTATTATTTTGGCTGAATATGGAATTATCTGGAGTTCTAATACTATACGATTAAAATAGTTAAGAATTTTAGTGTTAATCTCGTATCCAAGGTTTAGAATCTCGTACTATATCCGATGCTCACTTTTCTGTCCATCACTTGACATGGACACTACCTACCCGATTACAGGCGCTCACTACGATCCCGCTACAACCTCCACGGGTTGCAGAGATAACGATGAAGGCTCATATTTTTTTAGAAAAATTATTTTTTATATATTTTTTATATTTTATATTTTATATTAAAATTAAAATTTTATTTTAAAAAATATTTTAAATTTGTATAGTTAAATAATATCGGCACACGGTATGATGCAGAATCGGTATGATCCACATCATAAACTGAAACTCCATAGGGATTGAAATTTTAAATCATGCTCATGTTAAGGAAGATGAAGCTCCTAAGACTGACGATTCCATTGCATAGTCAGCCTCATACTCTCCTTCCGCTTCCATCCTACTGCTGATTACTCATCTTCTACTCTGTTACGACTTACGATTTCAGGTAGTTGTAGTCTTTCAGTTGCACAGCAACCACCTCTCTTTCCACAGGTCTTTTTGTACCTCTTGCAGCAGCCACGCATCTCTCTTCTTCCTATTACAATCCCCTGTGAAGATGAACAACCTTCTCCGTGGCCACACTTATCTGCATTACTGACGCAGCACCCAACATTCTTTTGATTGGTTTGGTTTTCCTGGTTCTGTGTGCTGACATTGGCTTGCCATACATCTATTGATACAAAGTGTTCTTGTGTTGAAGTACTACTTGCCTCTATACTCATTGCCTGGCCACAGTGAGAATGGCAATGTGATTCTTCTGCCTGGTGATCCTCATCAACACCTTGTGCATGGTCACAGTGGGAATGGCATGGTGATTCTGCATGGTGATGGTGGTCCAGTACTACTTCATCCTTAGCCTTCCTATGATCATGGCAACCAGATTGGCCAGAGGCGCTTGATGATCCACATGCATTTTTTGGGTTGCCGGAGCATGTTTTATGGGACGAGGCACACCACTTTTTGCTCGAAGAAGTTTTTGTTTTCAATAGCATCATGCTGTTCGAGATGACCAGCAGGCAAGTTCCAACATCAGCAAGGACAGCAGCCCAGAGCAGCGGGTGCCCGGCAAATGCAAGTGCCAGAATAGCAATCTTAGTGACCAGGGAGAAGGTTATGTTTGTGATGATTTTGCAACGCATCTTCCTTGCCAATCTGATGGCCTTGACAATCTTGCCAATGTCGTTCGACATGAGGGTGATGTGGCTGGTCTCCATGGCAACTGCTGAACCCGATATTCCCATCGAGATCCCTACGTTTGCCAGGGCTAAAGCTGGTGCATCATTCATCCCGTCGCCGACCATGGCCGTGTAGCCGTCCCTCGACTGGAGGTCACCTACCAGTTTGACTTTGTCTTCAGGTAGAAGCTCTGCATGAACTTCTTCCATGCCATGTTTTAGCTATTGAACAATCAACATGTCAGAAAGTTAAGAAATGCCATTTCGCGCGAATTTGTCAAGAACAGAATAAGAAACAATCTGAAGAACCTGGCTTTTTGCATGCACTGCTGCTTCTTCACTATCTCCTGTAAGCATGACTGTTTTTATGCCTAAAGATTTCAACTCTTTGATAGCTTCTGCAGCGCCTGTTCTGCACGTATCAGACAGGGCATACCTTCCGATTTGAACCATGTCCAAGAACACATATCCAAAGGTAACTCCACGTCTCTCCGAGCTTGAAACTGAGGTTTTATAAAACAAGATGTAAATGCAAGATGACCAAATTTGGCACTGAACAATCACACGATTGATAGCAACATGAATGTACCCGTTTCAGATGAAGCCCTTGCTGCTATTCTTTTGTTACCTATATAAATGCTTCTTCCATCTATTTCCCCATAAATTCCCTCTCCAGGGTAGATGATGAACTCTTTTACAGAATCTGGTTTCGGTTCAATGGAACGTGATCTAGCATGTTCAACAAATGCAGCAGCCATTGGATGGCTTGATTTACTCTCAATACTTGAAACCCTGAAACAGAGTAAACTTCAACTCAGTTTTCCAAATTTTCTGCAAACTGAGTTTCACAACCTACTTACCAGTAAAGAAGTGTATTGTGGGCGACCTCGCTGATTGTAGATTGGAACTCAACAATGGTGAATTCTCCTCTTGTTATGGTCCCTGTCTTGTCAAATGCCATGGTTTTTATCTTGGCCAGGGATTCAAGAACATCTCCACCTTTTATGAGGAGCCCTAGTCTTGCTGATTTCAGAAGTGCACAGAAAGTTGCCACAGGCGTGGACAGCACTAGTGCACATGGGCACGCACTCACGAGAAGGACTAGCGCCAATTGAAACCAGCTTCTGGGATGTTTAACCTTTGTTATCAAAGGAATGGATGAGATCACTGCAGCTACGATTATGACGGCTACAAAAAGATGGGTTAAGATGAGTTAGAAGCCTTCGATGTTACACAACACACAAAACTTAATCGTAAGTTCTTAGTAAAGTTTCATGTTGAATTGTAATCCAAAGCCTACTGACCCGGTGTGTAATACTTTGTGCAAGAATCTATCAACCTCTGCGTGCTTGATCTGCTGTTCTGTGCTTCTTCGACCAATCTTGTCATTTTAGCAACTGCAGAATTCGCTGCGAGAGCAGTTGTCCGAACACTGATATAACCTGCAATGTTAATTAGTTACAGATCAGATCATTAAAGAATTATGATACTGCTCGGTTAAAAACTTGTGGAAAGATATTACCATCCATATTGAGCGTTCCGGCAAAGACCGGTGAGTCCGCATGCTTGGCTACCGGAAAGGACTCTCCGGTGAGACTTCTCTCATCAACTTCAGAGTGTCCGTCAACTACAATCCCATCTATTGGGATTACTTCTCCAGCTTTGACAGCAATGACAGTATCGATCTTGACGTCATCGACATCGACAACTTGACCCGTTTCAGATAGGACAGCTTTCTGAGGAGTCAAGCTCATCAGTGATGACATTCCAGCAGTAGCCTGCAGGTTAGAGCATCTAGCTTAGTTCAGGTACAAAGTTGTACTAACATTTTCAACTCACGTAGTAAAAGATAATTCGTTCATCTCCAGCACCCCGTCAATCCATTTCTAAGTTAACACGGAGGAGGTAAATCACGGGTGACTACTAACCATTAGTACAGATGGTTAAAGCATGGAGGAGATATATACTCAGACGCATTGAGTTTCGACCTCATAACACTATATTTAGTATAATTTTCAAATCAAAATAGTATAATTTCAACGTCAAATCCTATTTACGCTCTAACAGATCCACATCATATTACACTGAAAAAATATTCTTTAGATTTTTTATTCATAATAAAATTTAAAAAATAAAGTTTTCTCCCACACCAAATATGGTGATGTGAATAATGCAACATCAAAGATAGTATTGTACTATTTACCACATCATATTTGATGTGAAATTTAAATTAGCGTATTTTAGTACTAATTTTATATCAAATTTAATATTTTGATGATTGATTAGAGATGCTCTAGCAAACTCAAGAAATGGAACTGTCAGCCTGTTAAACTATTCTCACCTTCTGACTGGCTCTTGTTTCCAGCCATTCTGCAACTGTGAAGAGGAACACGATGAAGGCTGCTTCTGAGTAGTCCCTGAGCGCAACGGCGCCGGCAACTGTCCAAAGGCATCGAAGAGACGTTTGGTCTAAGTGCGACTGTCAAAATTATTCCTTTGTATTTGGAAGGTCAGTCATACCTGCAATTAGCATAAGGATGTTGATGTCCAGAGTAAGCCGTCGAAGAGCTGCAATGCCTCTCAAAGCAATCGGCAAAATGCCGATCGAAACAGCTGCTATTGCAAGCCATCTCAGAGGGTGGAAAAAGTGCCTGAAGAGTGAAACCAGCAGCAGCAATCCACAAGCTAAAATGTAAGGACTTGGCCATTTCTTGGCAACGTTTGCAGATCCATGTGTGTGTATGGAAGCTTCAAGCCTTGCCTGGTTCAGAGCCGTAACTGATGAAGAAGAGAAAACCAAACACATAAATCACTTCATTTCAAAGCCATCAAATTGAAAATTTGAAAATGAAAGAGATGCCCAAACTCTAATATGTTCAGATCACCTACGTATGTCCTGCTGCGAGATGAGGCTGCTGTCATGAACTACTATCACAGTCTTGGTTGGAACAACCACTTGAACCTTCTTGACTCCACTAAGAGGCTTCAGAATCTTCTCGATCAAAGGGATTTCGGATGTGCAGCAGATGCCTAGCACGTCGAAGTAGCTCTTGTGGTACTTCGCATCATTGATTTTCTTATCTTTGCATTGTTCTTCGCCCATTTTTTTCCCTTCTCTGAGCGCACAACCTGCAAGAATGAAACAAAAAAAAAAGTTGAATATAAAAGGCACATGGAAGAGACGTGTAGATCACCTCACCAAGAACAGGGAAGGGGAGGGAAAATGTACTGTAGTGAAGCAGAAGCGCATTATTTGCTTTTTGGTTTTGTTTTTTTAGAAGGGAAGGGAGCATGGGATTGAAGAAAGAGAAAAGTGCCGCGGTTTTGTTTTTGTTTTCCCGGCCATGACTCAGCGGCTAAGATGTAACGTAAATTAATCGAGTGTCGTCAAGCTTGCTTGGACATGTGCAGTGTTAAATTTAGTAACAATTGCAGTTAAAGGTGCGACCCCACCCAGTTGATCGTGAGATATATTGAGAAATTATAGTTAATTATTTTGGCTTTGTCAAAAATTAATCTTTACCATTGTAATAAATTCAACCTCATAGTAATCAACTCAACTATATCTAAGAGATATTAAATTTAGTAACAAGTGGTAAGTGACAAAAGGTGAATACGATTTGCCCGTCAATCTGTCCCTGAGATAAATCATGGATAGCTACTAGTCATAAGTGTAAATTGTCAAGACATGAGGAAGGTATATGTTCGGGCGTGTTGAAATTCGACCTCTAGACCTCATGTAATAAGTTTCCATGCCTTAACCATTGTACCATCCCGAAAAGACCATTGAATTAAATTAAATTAAATTAAATGGTCGTGGGCTAAAATATTTATATGTGAAAAAAATCTCAATTTATAGGGAAGTATCGATTTGATATTAGGGTGTTGTCCATGATTTACTGCAATACTTAATGATTTACCTTACACATCAGCGGAAGATAATTAGACACCTGATTCTAATTTTTTTTTTCACTTTAATTAATTAATTAATATAAACATTTATTTTATAGGTAGGTTATTATAAATTAATTTTACATGAATAAAAAATAATATTTCAAACTATTTGAAAAGATAAAGGCAATTTATTAGTTTGGTGTGGTTTATCGGAAATAATAAAAAGTGCATAAAGAATTTTTATAATTCTAATTTAATTGAAAAAAATGAAATTATTAAATTTGAATGAAATTGAAATACGAGCTTAATTAAAAAAAATATAATGGTATCCAAATTTATTGTCAAGCTTCTCGAGTCGTCAGAACCTTATTCTGAGTAATAACATTCTCAGATGCTACAGTGTTACTATAAAAACAACATTATTGGGAAATATTCTAATCTCTCGAGCAATCAAAGCTCAAATGATAGTACAACACTATTACAATACTACTATAGTAACTTACAGTATAACAAAGTTAAAGTGCTCAACTAGTTCCTCCAAACAATCATATTCTCAATTGCTACAGAACCACACTACCTCAATATCACATTGCTACAATGATCTTCAGTAACTGCATAGTTACCGTGATATGAAATCAAAGTATTCCCCGAGCATCTCATTGCTATAGTAATTGGTATAATGACCATTATAATACCTACACAAGCAAAAAATCTTCCACAAGCAATCAAGTACTATAGTAACTGTTACATACCTCTGCAAGTAAGAATTTGCTCCAAACAATCAAATGCTACAGTATTGCTATAGTGATGACTATAGTACCTCCATAATAAGAATTTTCTTCGAACAATCAGATTCCAGTTCACACTCAGAATTCTCGTCCTTCACGGCAACAGCTATAATAACAGGCACGACAGCAACCACCACAGGTTTATTCTAAGGCCTATATTAGATGTTATCAATGTGGTAAACAAGGACACAAAGCGAACCAATGCAGGAAACCTACTCCTGCTAACCGGAAGGGTAAAAATTTACAGATCGAAGAAGACGTGATAGAGTATCCAACAATAATTGGCGAGCTAGTATATGAAGCTGATGACATGTTATACGGTGATGGCCATGAGACTTTGGTCATGTGCAAGAGTTTGTTAACTCTCAAAGGCAAATCAGGGGATAACTGTTAAGAACCAATATTTTTCACATTGCCTATACCGTCGAGGATAAAGTCTACAAGATGATCATTGATAATTGTAGTTGTGAGAACATAGTATCCAAGGAGGCGGTGGAGTAATAGTAGATAGGCGAAGTCTGGTATTTTTTTTAATTGGTAGCAAATATTATGATAGTGCTTGGTGTGATATGGTGGCAATGTCATGTATTGTTAGGGCGACCTTGGCAATGTGATCGGAGCGTCATCCACAATGGATGGAAGAATACATATACTCTTACATCAAGGGACAGAAGATCGTGTTGGCGTCGCAGTGAGAAGAAACCACTCCAATTTCGGTAGCCAAGACTACAAATCTACTTTCTATGTCTAGGTTTTTAGATGAGATGGAGCCTGACGATGTTGTCTATGTCTTGCCGCCATGCCAAAGCGAAGTCCAAGCCATAGACACAGAACTACCAGCCAAAGTACAACGGCTACTGACGAACTTTGATGAGTTGATGCTAGAGGATCTTCCTTCTAGGCTATCACCTATGCGAATATCCAACATCGAATTGATATTGTTCCAGGGTTGAGTTTGCCTAATTGACCAACGTATCGTTTCAGTCCTAAGGAAGCTGAGGAATTACAACACCGGGTGGTGGAGTTGCTGAAAAAGGGTTACATCCGTGAGAGCATGAACCCATGTGCAGTCCAAACCTTGCTAGTGCTGAAGAAAGATGGTTCGTTGTGTATGTGCATTGACAGCCAAGCCATCAACAAAATCATGGTGAAATACCGATTCCTAATTCCCGTTTAGATGATATGTTGGATCAACTATCCAATTCTAAGGTTTTCTCAAAAGTTGACATTAAAAGCAGATACCACTAGATTAGAATAAGGCCTAGAGAATGGAAAATCACATTCAAGACACGACGTGCATGGGTTGTATGAGTGGATGGTCATGCCTTTTGGATTGTCAAATGCGCCTAGCACCTTAATGAGATTTATGTATAAGATTCTACGACATTTTATGGGAAAGTTTGTAGTGGCTTACTTCGATGACATTCTCATCTATAGTCCATCATGGGCATCACACTTCGATCACCTCTGTGCAGTTTTTGAAAAATTGAAGACGAAGTGCTTATTTGTCAACAAGAAGAAGTGTTCTTTCTTTACTTTGCTTTATTATTTCTACTGAAGGTGTGCATACAGATCAAGCGAAAATAAACACAGTCTTGGAGTGATCTTAGTCGAGAACCTTGCACGATGTCAGAAGTTTTCACAGCTTGGCTTCTTTCTACCGCAGTTCATCAAAAAATTTAGTATTCTGATTGCTCCTATCACCGAGTGTTTTAGGGGATGAGATTTCAAGTGGTTTGAAGAAGCATAGGCTAGTTTGTTAGGTTTAAGTGGGAAACATACACACCCTTACTAGAAATCCTAGCTCAAGGGAGAGTTTAGGCGAAAGATTAGATAGCTTATTTACTTACATGCTTATTGCTTTATTTATTTTTCTAATTTAATTGGGTTGTCAAACATCAAAAAGGGGGAGATTGTTGAAGCAATCTAGATGCCCTAGGTTTTGATATTTAGGTAAAGGTTTAAGTTAAGTTTATTATTGTATTTGATATGCATTGTGAGTGTGCTGGATACAGGTACAATAAGAAAAAGTTTAAGGGTGAGTCTTGGTGGTGTAAGTCCAAGCATGTAGTCTTGGCAATGTAAGTCCAAGTGTGATTTTGCCAATGGAAAAAAAATCTATGAGTGAGTCTTGGCGGTGTAAGTTCAAGTATGTAGTCTTGGCAATGTAAGTTCAAGTGTGACTTGACAAAGGACAAAGTTCCGGAGGTGCAACCTCTTGGTATTAGAAGATCCGACAACAAGGATAAGGCAGATGGAAACTTCTGAAAGCAAGGCGTGTAGGATGGGGAGATATTTGAAGGACGCGAGGCTGATGGAGAAAACTAGAAGGCAAGGTTGAGAGTTGTGTGGGTGAGGATGAGTGCATAAGGGGATATATGTACTTGGGGAAAAACCCGATAGTTAGGGTTTACCAATCGATTGATGTATGTACCAATCGACTGGGAACGAACAAAAACTCTTTGTTCGCTCAAGTCTAGTAGATCAGTCATGACCAGTCAACTGGTATCGAGCTGTTGGCATGTAACGATCGAAATTCCACCAAGGACTAGTTGACTGATCCTGACACTAGTCGACTGGTAGCGGGAAACATACTTGGGTATTTCTACTAGACTCTATTTAAGAGAGATCTGGAATCTTGAGTAAGGTTGACGAAATAGAGATGGTTAACCCTTATTAGTAGTCTACCGAGCTCAAGAGTAATCCAAGCACATCCGAAAGGTCTCGTAAGGTTTGTGGCAAGGTTTCTCCACTGAGAATGAGAGTTCAAGCTAGCTAATTTTGCCAGGGATTGATGTACCAAAGGATCACAAGGATCGTCTACCTTATGAACACGCTGTGGAGTAGGAGCTCTAATCTCTGAACCACGTTACATAAATGTGTTAGAGGTTTGCTTGTTTAGTTTATTGTCTTTAAGGTTTAGTTTTCTTTGTTTGGTCGGTTAGTTTTCTGCTACGCTAACAACATGAGAAGCGACGTGGGTACGTCGGCGTATTCACCCCTATAGTCCGCGTCAAGATCCCAACATAGTTTTCAACTAATCAAGAATAAGATGCATCATGCATTGAGATGGGGGTTGTTCTGAGTCAATATGGGCGTCCAATTGCTTTTTTCAATAAGAAGCTGTCCGGATCCAAGAAGAATTATTCTACCTACGACTTGGAGTTCTATGCTATTGTTCAATCCTTAATTAAAGTATTGACGTCACTACCTAGTACAAAAGAAATTCATCCTATTTACTGATCAAGAAGCATTGAAATATATCAATGGTCAACACAAAGTGAGCAATAGGTATGCCAAGTGGGTGACTTACTTACAGGAGTTCACCTTCACACTGAGACACCAAGTTGGAAGTCTGAATCGTGTCGTAGATGTCTTTTTTCATTACTCACCACAATGAATACAAGTGTCACAGGCTTGGAGGTTTTTTCATATATGTACATAGTTGACCCATCCTTCGGAAGGATATTCTAGTAGGTCCATGATGGATTCTGACATGATTTTATTTTGCATAATGAATATATATTTCGTGGGTTGCAGTTGTGTGTTCCAAATTTCTCTTTGAGGCAACAGATCATGAGCGAGCTTCATAATGATGGGCACTTTGGACGTGATAAGACGTTGGCCTTCATCTATACCAATTTTTATTG
>JBAMIE010000098.1:6993166-7005807 GCA_037177295.1 Kaempferia parviflora
TTGAACGTCTTGTTGTTACACCATGCTAGAAGCTAAAAAATATTCCACATAAAATTTATATGTAACTTTTTTTAAATATATTAATTTCATATCAAAATATTTAAGGGCAGTGGAGCTGCCCCTAATTAAACATTTCTTTTATCAAAATTGATTTAATATATATTTAAAGTAAGAGATGTTTTTTACTTAATTAAAATTAATTAAATATTGTTGCACTCAGAACTAAATTTTAATCAAAACTATTTACGTAAAAACACAATTTAAGAATAAAATTTAAAATAAAACGCTGCAGCAACAACGGAAATGAATAATCGACATTATTTTATTTTTATTTATTTGTGTTCTTTTAAACGCTAATTAAGTATTAAAAAAATGGGATCCGCCACCAAAAGCCGCACTCTCGTTCGTCGCTGTCGACGGAGAGGCAACGGCAGCCTCCGTCGGTGATGCCGGAAATGACGACAGGACAGGGCGGAGCTGGTTCGGACGCTAGGGGTTGGGATGAAGAAGGCTACAAGAAGAGTATTCTTCGGGAGAGGGAGCTGCGATGTCGAACCGTCTTCCGGACTGCCTTCTCCCCTTCGTCAAACCCTAACCCTGAAACCCTCGTCGTGGCCTCCAGCGATGGTTCCTTGGCTTCTTACTCCCTTGCTTCGTGCATCGCCTCCATGTATCAGGTAATCGATTCTGTTCTTATATACTGCGATGTTACCCTGACATAGAAGCCGCAAGTCTGAATGCCACATCGCGGTAAGTTTCTTGTTAAGAGGTCTTAAAGCATGTTTTCTGTAACTTTTAGTCTCTACCCACCCAACTATCTACTACTCGCACAATGGAAAATGGAAAATGGAAAAATGGGCCGAAAAGGATAAAAAACAATTGAAAGGCAATAACACTCCACTTGCTCGGTAATATAGAATTTTCTGGCATCTTAATGTGGACATAAATTTGGAGCTGGGGCATTCCACGCACTACAATTTGGCACGTTTTATTGACCTTTTGTTGGTGTTATAGTTTGAGTTGTTAAAATATAAGTAAATAGCTTTGTATTTGCAAATAAAGAGTTGAAAACATATTAAAAGTATATATTTTAATGAAAATTAAAGCTTCTACGTATTATAGATCCTCTTACTGGTCATAGTTGGCCAATAATAACAGTTGTATCAGTACTATGCTTTTGTTATTAATGATGCACTAAACAGTAAAAGCTTCTATATGTTTACCTTTTGCAAAGTGTTGATAATTGATTCCTAAATCCTAAATCCTAATATTGTCCAAACTTGAGTAAATTTTCTTTTAACGTGGGTCACCAAAAGATTGGAATATGTATTCAATGGGATACACATATTGGATAGATCCTAAGATGAATTTAGGAGTTTTAAATAGGATTTGGCAAGCAATAATTTCACTGCAATGTGTGTTCGTGAGTTATTTTCTGGGATGCTGGTTAAGATTTATTGCTTGGATATAATTTGGCGATCGTGGTTGGGGCATTTTTATCATCTTCAGGATTTTTGTGAGAGTTTGGGTTTCTAGTTTATGGGCTATTTGTTTAATCGTACAGTATAATAGTTCTGTAAAACTGGAAACTGAGTCGAACTAAAATTATAGTTATTTTCTGTTTTAAGAAATTCTAGATCACCTCATTTTGTTACTGATTTATGTGGTTACTTTTTCCTGGTAAACAGGGATGATATCATCTTAATTTGCTAAGGCTAGGTTTATTTAATGCTATTTCTCCAAGATATTTTTTCACTGATCTTTTCCCCTGTCTCTTCAATTTTTTCCAGCACCCGCACGCAGATATGGTGACCGAGCAGAGGTATGCACTTTTTTTTCTCTTTAGTTATGTTTGTGACTTATGATAGTGTTATTTGTTTCTCACTTAATAGTCATTTGCCTTTCAAATCAGGACTGCAGCAGATCCATTGTTAGCAGAGCCACATAGTATTATTCAAGCACACAAAGGACCCGTCTATGATTTGAAGTTCTATAGGCATGGAGATGACTGCTTGCTTTTCAGGTCTCTAATTTAATGATTGTTATTATCTTTTTTGCTTAGCTCCTTAGCTTTGGCATTTCTTGGTTATGAATCTCTGAGTACATATGATGGACATATTTCTTAGTTATTTTCTTGATTGACGATTTTCTTTCTACGTTAGATATAATTCTCTATATCATACAGCTGTGGTGATGATGGCCGACTGAGGGCTTGGAATTGGAAGGAACTGCTGAGTTCACATATCATTGCAGATTGCCAGGGTATGAATGTACGAGATGCCAGTTCACATATCATTTGCTCTATTTCATTTTTTATACTTACAGGTAATTCGTTGAAGCCAATTATTGACTTGGCAAATCCTCAGCGTGAGTAAGTTTTCTTCAATATTACTTGTTTTTGAGACAAATTTAGTGTTGTTATTTTATTTCAGTTTATACAAGTGAGATATCTGAAGCATGACATCTTATTTGTGTAGTTGTGCTAACAAATACATGCATATTTGTTTGTAATAGTTT
The DNA here is from genome assembly GCA_037177295.1 of Kaempferia parviflora. Classification (NCBI taxonomy): domain Eukaryota; kingdom Viridiplantae; phylum Streptophyta; class Magnoliopsida; order Zingiberales; family Zingiberaceae; genus Kaempferia; species Kaempferia parviflora. Next base: position 6,995,684 of record JBAMIE010000098.1, read on the forward strand.
CAAATATTTCAATGTAAACTTTTTTAGTTTAGGTTTCATTGCTTAAGCATTCTTTGATAGTAAAAAAATGTACGATAGATTCATTTTATAATGAAGGTGTCCCACTCCGGCTTTGTTGAGCAAGGTTGTTATCTTTAGGTAAACACTTTTATTTTACCATGAATGCACTTTATGTAGCCTCCTATTCTTCCTTGTGTGATTTTGGTGCATACAAGTGTTTCAAACTTCAGAGTTTTTTTTTCTCCAGGTTTTCAATATATGTGTTTATCTTTTTATTTCTTTTGATATGATGTGAAACTTTACCTTTTCTTTTTTTATTTCAGGGGTCCTTGGGGTGCTCTATCTCCAATTCCTGAGAATAATGCCATCACAATCAATGAACAGGTTGTTGCTCATTTTCTTTTCTTTTATGCTTCATTTGTGTTTAAGGTATGTTCCGTACTAATGATAGTGGTGAAATTTGGATGATTGGTTTACCTTTCAGAGATAAGAATGTTGTTGGATTTGCTTTCTAGAGCCTTTTGGTGCTTTTGTAGTGCATTTATTACCCCCTTCCGCTCATTCTTATCTGAATCTAGGGACTCTTATGACAATTCATAAACTTTTAATTATCTCACTATTGGAAGTGCCTCAATACTCACCACTTTCATTATGCCATTCCTTCAAAGATAAGGTGTTCCACTATTGTGAAAAATGTTACTTCTATAAAATATATAATTTGACTCAAGCTTGGCATATAGGCAGATGTTAACTTCATAGTTCATTAAGTTAGTTTTTAGTTTCATGCTAATTTGGAAAATTTTCAATTTTCATATTATTTTTTTGGCAATATCGTTACTCTGCATGGGTTTGGGATTTTTATGCCTCTTAAGTCTGGGCTTAGGCATTACAGTTTGACCTGAATGATTAGAAAAATAAATTTATGCTTGATTAGCCCATTGCTTCGAATGATCAGCTCTACTCCTTTCCATCCAATGGCAAGTGTCATAGGTCATGACCACACTTTCCTTTGGATGTTAATCTTTGCGCTAGAAGTTGATTTGCATTACAAAAATGTTAGTGATGAACTTCTTTGAAATAGGAAGGCTCAGTTTATTCAGCTGCTGGCGATGCTTGTGCATACTCTTGGGACATTGTATGTATCTTATCCACCCTCAAAGGGGATTTCATTTTTGATTGTTTATATGCTTATTTGATATGTGAAGTTGATTTTTTTTTCCTGTTAAAACCTTTAATAATTTATGAGCATTATTGCATGTAGGAAGCAGGGAAACAAAAAATGGTATTCAAGGGTCATGCAGACTATTTGCATTGCATCACTGCTCACAAATCTAGTCATCAGGTTGGTAACCCATTCTTTTTATTTGTTGATTAAATACCTCCATGTTTTTTTATTATTGAGCTAGTTAATGTGGTAAGGGATGTTTTCCTTGCTCTAAGTTAACAGAAAAACATGATTGAAATACAAAAGGCTGGAAAAATAAGCTACACTAAAGGGCCATTATTTTACTGAAAATTAACTTAATTATGAAAAATATTTTTTAGAAAATAAATTATCTTCTGCTGGTTGAATGTGATAATATTTTTTTCTCTTTATTTGGTGTACAAAGAGGAAAATATTTTAATTAAAAATATTTTCCTGTGTTTGGTGCATATTTAAGAAAATTTTTTCCTATGCTCAGAATGCAATTTGAAAGCATAATTAGAAAAATTGTTCTGTTGATTGGCACGACTGAAAACTTCTCGAGATGCAACACATCTCTAGTTTTGTTCCTAGCGGCTCCAGAACACAATTCCTTCTCAAAATGTAACAAAGAGCTCCAACTCCCTCTGTGAGCCACCTCTTTCCTCCCTCCCTCTATGATTCTTTCTTCTCAATTCGTTCCTCTACAAGCAATGGCATCTTGAGAGACTTTGATTTTTTGTAATGTACTTAAAAATAATTATTGTTTTGCAAACTGCTATAAAATATAACTGTCCAAAACCATTTAATACAACTCGCGCATCTTATGGATGGTATGCTCCTGATTTGCATATTTATTAAGAAAAATCGCTAAAAAAATTGCTGCAAAGATTATTTTACATCTACAAACTAATGCATAACAAACAAATGTTAGCTTAAGCTTTGTCTTACTGAAACAAGGGAGCAAGTGTATTGTGAAATTTTTTCAAAAGTTGATACTCATATAGTTAATCAAAGATAAATATAATACATGTAATGAGGCGATGGCTCAATATTCATAAATGATACTGTAAATTACTTTTTAAAATTTGTGCATTCCCCTTTTATTTTGTTATTTATTAACATAAATTTAATTCTATTATGGCATGGTTTTACAACTGGTTCTACAATATTTCATCTAATTCCTGACCTTTTTCAACTATAATTCTCCGGACACCAAGTTTGTTCTCTCCACTTGGACATTTCATATGGTTGTTTTTTACATTTCGAGCACAATGTGTACTAACTTGTTTTTTTTTATGCTTTTCCCTTTTAAGATTATCACAGGTTCAGAAGATGGAACAACACGAATATGGGGTGAGTCAGACTTAATAGTATAGTGCTGTAGATTTGCCTACAATCTATATATATATGTGCAAAAGTTTTTAAATATATACTTGGAATCAGACAGACTGAAACAATAAAATGTATTACTGTTGGTAAAGCTAAAATGAGTAGTCCATGCTCAATATTCAATTTGTAGATGATATTTGGAGTCGAAGATATTTTTGGAGTCTGACGAATTTCCATTGCATGAGTTCTATGCTTTGTCATTCCGAGTTTGAGATGCAGAATTTGTTAAGTGAAGGTTGAGAGTGAAAATAAGATATCTGTATTGATTACTGAGAGTTTTGGCTTATGCAAAGGAATCTGTAGGGCTACTCGATGAACTCTTTTTGTCTTTAAGACTCCAATGAGGCTACCTTGGTTGCTTAATCTTTCTTTGCAAGGGGATACAGATTGACTTGAATTCAGATGAGTAATTTTTAATTCCTAGAACCATTTGGTATCAAACATTAACTTTAGCATCTCAAAAACCTCAAGTCCTTGCATATTTGGTTAGCTTGGAAGTGATGGTGAAAAGCTAAGGTAGAATGAGGCAGATTGGGAAGGTAAAGGTCATAGTGGTTATCAGTCTTTTGGCAGTAAGAATATCAGAGAATAGCTTGATATATACTTTTACATTAGTTTCATGTTTTTCTGATCATGGATATGTGAGATGTGCTGATCTACACCGCTCTTGAATTATTTGATTTTTAGATTGTAGAAGTGGATTATGCACTCGAATTATACATCCTGGGAAGAACTTCAAGTCTGAGCAGTCTTCTTGGGTCAGCTGTATAGACATTGATTCAAGTGAAAGTTGGCTGGTATAATTTCAATTGTAAAAGCATATCTACTTTTATGCATTTGAGAAATTATGTTATTCTAGTTCTAGTTTCTCCTTGTGCAGATTTTAATATTTTATTAAGATATATAATACTTCATGGTTGTATAGCAACATTAATTTTTTGTCGTACATGATTAGTAAAACGTGTTAATGAAATTTCAATGATTATTTTATATTTTTGATTGATTTAGAGTAAAAGATTATTCAAGAAGTAAAACATTATTTAAAGTTGGAGCCTGTTTTATGTTTGACTATGCTAAAGATATTAGATTAATTGGGCTATTGATTTGGTGAGTGTAGTCTTACATTAATAGTTTTTAGATTAAATTTTTATCATGTCTATGCATGCCCATGTATTTGTTTTCACATGTTGAAACAATATGATATTCATTTTCCCAAATTTCTAGATGGTGTTAACTCCTTTCAAAGATTATACTTTTGCGGCATTCGCCTTAGGGTAGGCCGGTCAGCTTCCTTTGGCAGGAACCACGATTTGCTTTCATCCCTCAAGCTTCTTTCATTCAGGTGATAATGCTCTTGAGGTTCTCATGTTCAATCTGATTCGCAGGTCTACTTAGCAGGGTTGATTTCCCTAACCCACTTGCCCTTAGAAATATGAAGATCTCACTTTCCTACACCTGGATGGATTCTAAATTCATCAATGTTCCTCCTTTGCTTGTCATCAGTTAGGTGATCATTGCTGTGCCACAAATAGAGAACATCCATTCATGATCAGGTGACATTAAAGAGGGCCAAGACAAAAGGTAGTGGGCAAGAGGAGAGATCTTATCATCCTTCCTGCCACAAAGCCCCTGTCAGCCTCTACCTTACACGTATGAGGGCCTCCGAACCACGTAAAGTAAAATGCAGTGTTAGAGTGTCTTGTAATTACTCTCTTTGTTTCGCTGCAATCATACTTGACACGAATCATCACACACTGAGTGCTACTAACATCTTGTTTGTATTTTGAATTTTAGACACCGTCTATTCCCCTTCTAGTCTGACCATCTCTATGATCAATATTGTACAATTGTTACATCTAAGATGCAAAATTATACTCATCATATGTTCCATATCGCTCTCCATGCTTCATGCCAGCTAGATATACATACCTGTATACATGCTTCTGTACATTTTATGCATGTTAATGTGTATAATTTGCATACAAATATATTAAATTCATAATTTTGTTATTTAAGAAAGAGCACCCTATGTCTACGCCATATCTAAATAGAATTGAAATGCAAAATCTAAGTGGAATTTCATAAATGGAAGGGGATTTATTTGTTGAACCTTTAAACATGATATGCCCTACAACAACTCTATACCGATTGGTTTGATCCAAATCTGTTGTTTTGCCTAAACCAAGATAAAAAAATCTCTAGATAAATTGACTTAGACATACTTAAAATGAACTGTGAGTAATCTTCTTTATGGTTTGCATATGGATTTAAGGTATTTGGATTTTGGCTGCCATTTATTTGTATAATTAGTCTTCCTGAATTGCTTTCTGGATACATTTTTTAGGCTTAATTATTTGCACAAAATAGTACATATGTTCTACTTCTGAACTGTGACATACCATTCTTTTTGTATGACAAATGAAAGGTTTTGCAATGCTCCCTTTCAGGCTTGTGGAACTGGTACTGGATTATCGCTTTGGAGTTTGCTATCCTATGAGTGTATCTTTAGCATGGGCCATTATGCTCCAGTGCAAGATTTGCTCTTTGACAATAACCAGGTAAATTCCTACATATCAAAGTATACATGCTGAGCCTCATCTTGATATGTGATTGACTACATGAACCTCTTCAAATTAGCTCAAGTAACTTAACTCCTGTTAGTCCTATTTGTCTTTTGGAATCCCTTGACAAATGCAAATTTTTTTATCAATTGGTACCTGGATAGACAAATATCCTTTTATGTCGAATCAAAAATTTTGGTACTAGGTGTACCATGCTTGTTTTTGAGCACATGAATTACATGCACTTAGCAATATGTGATTGTTATGTGCGTTGAACCAATGGACATGGCACAACTCACTATGTTGTGGCATTTGTAATGTTAAGTTAATTCATTTTGAATCTAAACCTTCCCTTTTTTGCTTGTTCTGGTTTGGACATATCACATGTACAATATTTAACTAGTTGTCCTTTATTATCTGCCGAACATGGAAGATTTTGTTCCCAGCTATGTGTTGGGGTATGTAATATAATGTAGTCCTGGAAGAAAGATTTATGAAGTTTTTCAAGGAGAATTAACTTTTAATGTATCATCCAGAATTAGGTCAGTTTTATAGGCTATCATAAGCAGTTTACTAGTTATCACCAAAAAAAATTTCTTGTTAAGCTATAAATATGATAAATATAGTCATAGACTCATAGTCACCCTGGCCTAGAGCATCTGGTATCTAACATCATAAAATCAATGAGTTCAATTAGGTTCCAGTTACTATAACAAGCTACATCAACTAACTTTTTTTTTTTACTTTATCTCATTGCTACCCTAATTATGCTCTAATACATATGCAATGTTTGATCAACTGGCAGTTGGTATTGAGAAATGTTGTTGATAGGAACTTGCAAATTATAATTAGTTTAGTGAGAGTGATAGCACGGTTGCTTACTAAAATTTTGCGTGTTCATCTAGTCACATCTTTTGGTAAAATATCATATGTTCAGACTTGGATTTAAGAATTACAGGTATGAATTTACGTCCGACGTGATTGTTTCTGAAATTTTTACACATGAACAATTGAAGCAATGGTGGTAAACAGTTGGTGTTTGTGTCAGGTGATCTGGCACAAGTCTAGAATGGTGTTTGAAGACTTAGCAGAGTGCCTAATAGTACTTTAACAATTACCATTCAACTTTCCTTGGCTGAGATATGCTAAAAGGAAATAGTTTGAATGTGAAATCTGCGAATCTGCAGCATAATACAATTGCACCGTTTGATGCTTTGTGACACATATGTACTAAAAATTAATAATGTGAATCCTGGTGTCTGGAGGGTGTGTAGGATCAATGAGAAAGGAAGATCAAATTTGGAGAAGGAATTTAGTGCACAAGTGCTGCACTACTTTGCTTCAGAGGTATTCAGTTTTGCGGAATCAAAGTCTCTTGTTCTCTTCTTATGCATGTGGAGTTTTAGATGCTATTCATTAGAATTGTTGATATTAGGACCTGCTTTCACAGCATTTGATTTTTTTTTTCGAGTTTGCAGGAAGAATGACTAACATAACAGTACAACAAAACACTTAATGTGATTTTCACTTTGAGTCCATGCAAGCAAATTTATGTTCTTGATTTCTTTGAATAAAACATAAAATCTTTTGGAAAATTCAACTTCTAAGGTGAAAATGATGTCAAATTAGTTTAAGGAGGCTTCATTTTGCTTATGGTTGAGCTAGGTGTCTGCTTTAGTCCTTTTCTAATTCGAACTGTGGAATTAGGGATAACTATTGAGATGAGAAATATGTGTTCATTTCCCAATTGCTTTATATCCATGTGGTTGACCTCGTGTTATTTTTTCTTGTGTAGATTTTAACTTTTATCTTTTCCAATGTATTATTTATTTATAGCACATTCTTTTGTTGGTTAGTTTGCATTCCTATTGATTTCTCCTCGTCACTATTTAGATTGTCGCAGTTGGATCGGAACCTGTGCTCACTCGTTTCAGTTTTAATGGAACCACTCTTTCACAACTAAAATGTGCTCCTCAATCTGCATTTTCTGTTTCACTTCACCCTTCTGGAGTATGATTTTGCCCTCTCCTTTTAACTTTCAATTATCTATCTAAAAGATTGTGCACTTGTCTTTTTAGTTATTCTAGAATTCGGGCGTGGTCAATATCACCTTCTAAGTAGGCTTGCTTCTGCTAATTTCAGTCTCATCATTATGTTGAATCTTGAAATAAGATGCTGGAACCTCATATCATTTTTTTTTTGAAATTACTTCTCTTGAGCTGAAAATGTTTTTTACTATTGCATGGCCTGTTCCTCAACTGTATATATTTTTTTAATCTAGTATCATTGCCAAGTGAAGATTGAATAGTATGGAGGGACAATAGAGTTGTATAACATTGAAAAAAACAATAGGCTACACGAAAGTAGAATTTCTCCACATGAGTCTGAACTTAATCAAATTCAGTGAAATGAGTTTTTAAAAATCCATTTTATATGGTTACTTGGTTAAGTATTTGAACCACATTTAAGGCATTAGCCCTTCAATTTTCTTCTATCTAGATTTAACTTTGAACCTTGGTGTTAACCAATAAGCTCTACTATCTTTCTAATGTACCAGATAATCTATAGAAATTGTAGCAAAATAGGTTATAAAACACATATCATATAAGAATATTTTCAGAGGTCCTTAAAATGCAAGCCATTTGATCTTCTTTGTTAGCTAACATTCAAAAGTACAGTCCCCTGTGCAATTTTCTGCTAGTATCTTACATCTCTTCCATTTTTTCCTGCTGGATTATGTAAAATGTATCTGCTTGATCTTCAGGTTATAGCTGTTGGCGGCTATGGAGCTCTGGTGGATGTCTTAACACAGTTTGGGAGCCATCTGTGCACATTTCGTTGCCCCGCACTGGACAACTATTCATGAAATATGTGTTCCTATCTATCAGTATTTTATATTTCGACGGTAATTGCACTTTGGATCCATCTTGGTGATTATACCTGAGAGTTGCAATGTGCTCAGAAAGTGTTTCTTTTGCTTGGGTCAGTTATCTCCAATGGAACAGGCTAATTGTCTTGGTGTATGCTACCATGATTGGCCCGTTATATGTTGGCGAGCATTTCCATCACAAGTGATTCCTATAATTTCCAACTGGACAACTTGTGGACATTACTTCAAATCATTATGCTTTTGGTTGTCTGTATTTGCATTTAAATGCATAAAAATGAACTATGGTTCGGACCAATGCTTCAGTTTACTGTATATTTGTTAAGCTTCCACGATGAATATTTCTCTTGAAAATTGAGTTGAGTTGAAGCAATGCCAAGTTTTGAGTAGAATGTTATTGGAAACATATTTCCTGTGATTTGAACGAATGCATCTGTGTGATTACTTGTGGGAGTACCTCTCTTCATGAAACAATTAGATAGGGTTATTCATGGAAAAGATAAAATAATCAATGTGATCGGAGGATTTTCACACTTAGGTTTGATTTGGCTATCTTTTATTATTGTTCATATTTTAATTTGAAAACACAGGGAGTTTATTCACTCGTGTCTACAGGTTAACTAGGAGTAATGCTAAATATTCATACTTTTAAATCAGTTTGCTTATTCATTTTAGTTTAGTAGTTGAAATGCATTGAACAATGCAACTTCTGGAAACGCTGAGCAAATCTCAATACCAAACTTCTGTGCCCTCATTTGCGTTGGCAATATAATTACCGTCAGCATCTGTGAATTATTTTATTTTATTTAAACTTGCATATCAGTTTTAATCGTTTTTCTGCTAATTCTAATTATTTTTCTCCATTAAATTGTGAGCGTGCGATTCAATTTACAACTGTTAGATCCTTGTAATGTGCTAATTGCAACGACTTCATTTCAGCTATTTCCAGCTGCAATGGTATGTGTGCATTCTTTAGCTGCATGGTCCAAATTTTCCAGCATCAACGTATTCTATACGAAATCAAATTCTCATCGCAGTATTATTGTGATCTTTAGCAGGATTATAAAATCGTCCAGTGTAATAATTGGTCTTGTGGTTGTCATTTCCACCAATTTGGGAAAAAATTGTCGCGTCCACTCTCCAATTTTGTTTAGACGTCAATTCGGATCGAGCTTGGATCATAAATATAAGTTGAACTCATTTCTAACTAGTTATGTTTTTTCGGCATTACAAAATAATTGACTATCAACTTGTCATGAAGTTGGATCCGCACAAGAAGAAGAAAGCAAATGAAGGTATGCCACCGGACTCCAAACTCTTTTCAGCAAACAGCAAATGAATTTTGAACACTTGCTGGATTAGCACACAGCAAGGAATATAAGCAGCAAAGTAAGAGCGTGTCGAAACTAGAACAAGGCATGTCAATATCTTGACTTTGCGATCGGCAAAAGTGCTTCTATGTGTTGTAGGGACCTCTGCCCATCCACTTTCTGCCACTATTATTTGGGATGTAAGCCGGAAATGGTAGGCGTGATGCCTCTCAGATCATGCACAGCCTCTCCACATTTTTTCTGAAGTAGCCAGGGATGATACGAGGGCCCGCACTGGCTCATCCAATTTTTGGGGCAGGGATGAGATGATGATACGAAGGTTAAGGTATGGAAGATTATCACATGATGTGACACATTTGAGTATACTTCTCTATGTTTTAACCATTTGCACTGGCTAGTAGCTACCCATGATTATCTCCTCCATATTGACTCAGGAACAGATTGTCAGAGGCACTAGGAGCAAACGAATTATCTTTTTTATCACATGTTTAATTTTGTTTATTGTTTTAATAAGACTATTTTTTTTATCAAGCCCACCCAGCTGGAGATGAAGATGGAGAAAGATACGAGTGTTGCAACCCATAATCTGAGGTATAATAAAATAGTAAGTTGAATTCTTAAATTCCATGGATATCTCTAGTTCGGACAGCCTTCACTTTCCTTTCGTTGTCCCAACCCAGTTTCATTTGAAAAGACGACCAACCAATTTATCGTGATATTTGGATCATCTTTATCGAGTACTCTTTCGTCAAATTTTGGTAGAGTTCAAG
>JBAMIE010000098.1:7009541-7019661 GCA_037177295.1 Kaempferia parviflora
GGGAGGTATTTGTGAAAAGAAAAGAGGAAGAGTCATCCAAGGCAAATGAAAAGACATATGCTAGGGTGGCATATGAATATGACAAGGATACGAAGAAGTTAACCAAGAACAAGGTGTCCAAGGTTAAGAAGGTAAGGTTTGTAGGCCAATCATGCATCCATGGTGGATGAAAGAAGTGGCCTAGCCTTAGTGGATGAGTCACCTAGGGAGGTGACTAAGGCTAAGAGCTCTAGGGGGAGCTCAAGGAGTCTTTGGGATTGAAGATAGGTTGATTGTGTAATATGCCAAGGGTTAGAGATGGACTTGAGTCTCTAGCCTAGTTGGTTGGTACAATTGGGATGAGTTCGTGTGTAAAATATGACATTGAGGTCATATCACATGAAAATTAGTTTTTGATGTGTAGATGTCATATAAACCAATGCTAGGGATGCATTGAGGAGTGGTATGGGCAGACACATCATGTGGAGACCAAAACTAGGACTTTAGGTCAAAATTCAATTGAACCATTTAGCTAGTTTTAAATTTTGTATCAATCTTGGGATTGGTGATAGATACATTTTTAAATGTATTTTTTCCAAGTAGACATGGGTAAAACAGACATCTCCACGAAATTTGGGAATTTTTGGATGTCTGTGAAATTATTGGTGCATTTCTGAAATTTGGCCTGAAATGTACTATAGGCTGAATTGGGGGTACCAGTCGACTGGTGCAGATACCAGTCGACTGGCACGGGTAAAAATGGTTTTTTCAGCTTCTGTTATGACCATTAAGGGGGAGTTACCTATATCTAATCTTATGAAGAGTTAGTACAAGGTAATTAGTGGTCATTCAAGGATTAGAACTTAACAATAGGGAGATTGTTGGAGTCTTTTTGATAAGTAGCAAAGGGGGATAAATTTAGGATTAAGTGGGAAACCTAAATGTCTTTTCATGAAAACCTAGCTCAAGGGGGAGCTGAGGTGTAGGGGGAGCCTAGGGTCAGGTCACATTGCATTTGCATGAGTAGATTGCATATCTAGCTGCATGCTTGTATATTTGTTATGTTTCCCTAACTTAAACATGTAGCCAAACATCAAAAGGGGGGAGATTGTTGGAGCAATCATTGTGACCTAAGGTTTTGATGTTAGGCAAAGTTTAAGTTAGAATTTGGATTATGTACTGATATACGTTTTGAGTGTGCAGGTGTACAGGTGCAGATAAGGAAAGTCCAAGTCGAGGATTGGTAGCGTAAGCACAAGGGTGAGGCCTTGGCAACGTAAGTTCAACGTAGGCTTGGCATGTGAAGTCCAGGAGCGCGGCTCTAGCATGGAGAATGGAGACTCTGCTTGATGACCTTGAGTCCGGTGAAGGATGGAGCATCCGAAGGACCGTGGACGAGGAAACGAGGACAAGGCTGAGGGAAGCAGACTTCGAGGCATATGTGAAGGATGGCATGGAGACGAGTCGTAGGTTCTTGTGCATCTGAGGGATGAGAGCCAAAAGAAGATAGCTTAAAGGCAAGAGGTTAAGGCTGTAAAGAAGAGTCAAGAGAGTTGAGAGATTGAGTGCAAGAGTGTGTTGTACTCAGGTACTAGTTGACTGGCAGTGGTTTCGAGTGAAGAATAAAACCCACGGAAAGATTGGGGGACTAAGCAGGGGACGGAACGGCCGACTGCGCAGTCGACTGGTCAGTCCCCCAGCCGACTGATAACTAGCCATTGGATAGCCGTTGAGTTTTCTGTAGTAGCCGTTGTGTGCACCAGTCGACTGGTGCTTGGACCAGTCGACTAGTAATGGGCAGAACAGCTAAGTGTGTTCAGCTGTTGCCTATATAAACCACGCTTGTGTGCTTGGTTTAGGTCGACGAAATCTGATGTGGTTAACATCAGATTAGTAGTCTTCCAAGCGTAAGCACACGAGAGTCTTGGGCTGGTGTTGTAGAGAGGTTTCTCCATCGAAAAGAAGATCCGTGCTTAGCCGGAGGTTGTCCGGGGAGTGATCCGCCGAAGGAACAAGGTCTTGTCCACCTTATGGACACGCCGTAGAGTAGGAGCAAGTTATCTCCGAACCACGTACATCATCGTGTGTTAGCGGTTTGTCTTTCTTGGTTTTAATTCCTACATATTTGTGTATATTCCACTTATGCTAACATTGTAGGAAGATCATCCACGTACGATCCTTACACTAACAAGAATATATCGATTAGGCAGTCTGCCCAATCAATTTGGACCTTTTTCTGTTTGATCAAGAAAACAACCCTAATTGATTAGACCAATCGATTAGGCTCAACCAAATCAATTGATCAATCAATTCGGGCCTTTACTGTGTTCTCGTGAGAACCTTCCTAATATATTAGCTTAGGGTCAATCTATTACCCTAATCGATTGCCCAACCCTAACTCGCTTAATCCAAGTCTAGAGTTCCCTTGCCTAACATCGGTAAACCGTGATATGCTAGGGCTTTTCCACCAAATGTCTGGTCAATCCTTGGCCGACTTGTATTTTTTATCCTGTGCCAAATGTCCTGTCAACCTTTGACCCAATTGGACTTTCTCTTTGCCAATGTTACATTGAACTTCCGAGTACCAAGTGCGGTTCTCTTTGATCCACTTGGATTTTTCTCTTGCCCAACCTCACTGTTAGGACTAGTCACTCAATAGACTTCCACTCCGCCTAATCTCAGTTAGGGCATTCCCTTGTCTAATCGAAGTTAGAGCTTTCCTTTACCAATGTGTGATCCTCCTTGTTCCACTTGGACTTTCCTTTACCTAATCTCTAGTTAGAACTTACCATTGTCTAACCTTCAATTAGGACTTCTCATTGTCTAACATCCAGTTAGAACTTCCGGTTGCCTAACCTCTAGTCAGGACTTTCCGTTGTCTAACCTCCAGTTAGGACTTCCACTTCTCATTGTCTAACCTCCAGTTAGGACTTCCCGTTGTCTAACCTCTGGTTAGAACTTCTTGACCTACTTGATTTCTCTCACATATTGTTAAACATCAAAACTAAAGCTCGAGCCAACTAGAGCTTAGTCAAACTGGTCAACCTTGACCAAAAAATGATTACACTAATAATCTTTCCCTTTTTGATATTTAACAGTATGTTTAAGTTAGGCTAACTCATTAGCCCAATTTCATCCCATGCCAAAGTATGAACGAGGGTTTCTAACTTAAACCCTACATTCTTCACCCCTTTTGACACACATCAAAAATTTTTCCCAAGACTCAATTTGTTCAAAATAGCCTAATAAAAGTCTCATACTTTTTATTGTGTCATATACTCAACCTAAAGCATACATCGATCACAATGAAAATTTTCAATTTTCCATTGTCTTCAATGCTCAACCTAGAGCATTCATCACAATGAAGGTTTCCAACCTTTCATTGTCTCTTCATCCTTAAAAAAAATCCAAATCATGCCTTTAAAGGAGACCTCCCCCTCTAAGCATGCTCCAACTTCTATCATTGCATCAACAATGATTTAGAGTTCCTAAACCTTTAGGAAATCCTAAAATTGAAGTTATGAGGTTAGCAGTTCAATCTTGAATCTAAACCTCCTCCTTAACTTCAAATTAGTCTCCTTTAACCATTTCTTTCTTATGTATATCAAGAAAATTACCCTTAAATACTTATCAAGGCATTTCATAAGATTAAGAATGGTTAACTTGACTATATGGCTCAATGGACTGAAATCAGACCACTTAAACCAAAAATAACATTTCTAATCAATTAGTTTCAACTACTAATCGATTGCAGCCTGTCCAAATATTGACAACCACTGTCAATCGATTCCAACGTGTCCCAATCAATTTGCGACAATGCCCAATCTATTGGGATTTCTGATTTTCTAATGTAAATTCAAATAAAGAAACCCATAAATAATTCTATGATTATCAAAAAACTATAAAATTTATATAGACGTTACTTATATCATATACTATCAGGGAAAAATAAATTTAAATAAAAATATTGTAAGTAACACGGGTTAGTTTTGATATGGTCAACAGGATTAAGTTAGGCCCTACAGTTTAATACCTTGTGTTCAAGTGTGAAAGTGCTTAGGAACACAGGAAGTTGAGCGGAAGTTGTAGTGGACGAAAAGGTGGCACAGGAATCGAGTCAACAGGTTCAGCGCATCTGAGGGACAAGAAGCTGTGAAAGAGTACACCGGTGGAGCGAGAGGGACAAGCGCGATGGTTTGAGGGACGAGAAGTTAGAGAGGAAGTCTACTCGAGGAGAAGAGTGGAGTTGGGTTTGGGTGAGCTCAACTCCGGATGACCGTAGAATCACCCACCCGGAAGAGTCAACTCCGAAGTTGACTTCTAGAGCTAGAAGGTGCCTTCAAGGAGTTCGAAGGCGCGTTCATCGCCATCGCATGGAAGGCGCCTTCCATTGCTTGGAAGGTACCTTCAGGCGCGCTAAAGGTGCCTCCATCTCACTATTCAGTGAACATTGAGGAAGATAAAGTTTTATCTTTACGGATAAAATTTCATTCTTCTAGAGGCGCCTCAGGCATTCTCGGAGATACCTTCCAGTAACGAAAACTCATCTCTAGGAGTCTATAAAAAGCCCCCTAGTGCTAGAAATTAAACATAACTTGAACACAATTTCTGTACTTAATTTTTGACCATTTTTCTGAGCTTTTCAAAGAGTGTAAGAGGCTTCTCTACCTACAACGAAGGAGATTCTTTTAGTGCTTTCACTTGCATTAGATTAACAACTACCTAGGTTATAATTAAGTAAACTATGTCGTTCTTACTTATTCTCTTAAAATTGTTATTCTATTAATGCCAATTATTTATGCTTAACTAATTTTGTGTCCTTGCTCAAAGTTCAATAGCATGAGATTTTTTTAACTCTGATTTCAAGGCAACTTAAAACCCCTCCTATTGGCCTCCCAGGGACCAACAAGTTGCATCAGAGCCCAACCGTCTCAGAAGGGCTAACCACCAACTAAACAATAAGACGTTAGTCGGATCAAGCATTCATCCGCTAAAGATGTAGGGGAGTTGGCCACATGAAAGCGATGTATGGAGGTATTTTTCAAAATAGATTTGAAATTCTGTTAATAATGAAATATGGTTTTGTAGCACCAAAAGATCAGCACGACACCAAGAAAGAGGAAAATCTATGGATCAATATGGAACAACCTGACTTTTGGGCCAATGGCAAAGCAGAGTTCCATCTATTTAGCATTCTTTCGGCCCAAGAAGTCAACAGAATCGATGCCTATGACTCAACAAAAGAACTATGGAAAAGATTCCTAGAGTTACACGAAAGAACCACGGAAGCAAAACTCTCAAGATGAGATCTACTCCGAAACCAACTCACCAACCTCCGACTGAAGAAAGGTGAAATGGTCTCTCATCTACATGCCAAGCTAAAGGAGCTAATCACCGAACTCACAAATCTCAAAGAAAAGGTAATCAACTAAGATTTGCTAAGATATGCGCTTAACGTTTTTCCAAGAACATAAGAATGGTCAACTTTAGTAAATGCATACTACATTTCTAGTGACTTATAGGTAAGTAATATAGAATAATTATTCTCTACATTTGAAATTTACGAATCTAGATGTGCAGAACTAAAGAAGGAGCTGAATCAGAACATTGCCCTATAGGCAAAAATGGATGAATCATAATCTGACACATTCATGGATGAAAACGAGGCTGCATTCATAGTAAGAAAGTTCACTAAGTTTTTATCAACCAACAAATTTAATAAAAGATAGGCAAGAAACCCCTCAAGGAATAAGAGGAAGGTTTGGTGCTACAATTGTAATGAAAGATACGTGGGATGAATCATCCAAATCTAAGCTGGAAGAGTGTGCCGAATTAGCACTAATGGTGAACCACCAAAAAGACTAGGAAAGGTCATCCGAAATGAGCATCGACGAAGGGAAAGGTTCGACTGAATAAAGCAGCGATTAAGGGGAATCGTCAAGTAATGAGATCGACACTGTAAGTGAAGTACGGTCTCTTCCTCATGATAAGATATTTGATTTTTAAAAATGCTTTCAAAAAGTGTGTGTAAACTGAAATCAAAAAATGAGATTTTGATTAAAGAAAATTGAGAAATAAAAAATGACTAGCAAAATCATGCTTGTTAGAAGACTATGATGCATTAAAAAATGAAGTTGAACAATTAGAAAAGAATGATACATGTTTATATAGCAATTTTCAAGGATTAAATTGGTATTATAGATATCATAAGGGCTAAATTAAAAAATTATCATAAAAATATATTCTTAGAAAATACTTGGTTAATCCAATAGGTAGGAACCAATATTGGGTTCTAAAATCCAGTTTGAATTAATTTCTTATTTATTCAATTGATTTTTTATGATAGAAATGTTTTTAATTTCAAAATTTTCTTTCTCAAAATCTTTCTGTTAAAATTTTTTTGCCTAAATTTTGGTGATAAAACAGTAAAATGTTTGTTAGCATAAATTATTTCAAATTTTTTAGCAATAATGAATTTTTTTTTCTTTTCGAATTCCTTTTCGAAAATGTCAAATTTTATTGCAAAAATACTTTCAAAAAATTTCTATAAGAATTTCTATTCAAATTTTTATATTAATAAGAAAACAGAAGCATCTATTAGGAGAACAAATTTTGAAATTTTTTGACTACTAATTATTTTTCTATGAATTTTTACCAAAATGATAATTTTTTAATATTAAAAATGTTCAAAATTTAAATTTTTAGAAATTTAAATTTCTCTACACTTAAACATTCTATTCTTCGTACTTGAAAATTTTTTTATAATTTTTCGAGCTCGAAAATTACTTTTATAAATTATTTTCGTGAAAATCATCCTTTTGTCAAAACTAATTTTTGTTCGGTTAAACAAAATGTATTTCTTTGTGAAGAAATTTCTACCGATCTGGATAACTATATTTTTAAAATGATAAATTTATTTCAAATTTTTACAGGTAAAACTAATTTTAAATTTAATTTTATTAAATAATAATTATTATTTGAGAATTAATGATATGAAAATTTTCGGGAATTTTAAAAATTTTCTAGAATTAATGTCATTTACCGGCTTCTCGGCCATACAGGGGTCGTGGTGTCTGGAGAGGTGGGCGAGGTGACCATAGAGCATACATATTCATATGCATTGATGCTCGGTGCATCCTCTCATCTGGATATATATTTGTATACATGTCTAGTAGATACTAGCTACATGTGATTGTGACTTATTGCACATACTTGAGATATGATTGTTGCATATGATTGTCATGACGCATATATGTACATTTTTATTACATGTACTTATTGACATGGATTGTACAGACATTATAGTTAGTTCTGTGATGGATACTTAGGGGTGTTACTGATCATTATCTCGTTTGGATTGGTCTAGTACTATATGTATATTGATCATGTGTCAGTTATGATCATGTTCTTATTTCTGCTGGACTGTATACCTTTGATCTCTTTATTTTATATACTGTGCACTATCTTATCTATTACCCGCTGAGTGACCCACACTCACCACCCCTTCGTATTATTTCTATTTTTCAGATATTATGTAGATGCAGTTGAGTCGCTTGGTGTGCCCCAGCTGCCGGTCTCACGCTCTTTTAGAGGATGGTTTTTCTTTTACATAGTTTTGACTATTTGCTTATTGTTGGGATTTATTTGGTTTTGGTATTGTAATAAATAGATATGGACTTAGATTTTAGCCTTGGGGCTCGTGATTTATTGTATTAAGTTTTGGGTTTCCTATCCACATTTTTCCGTTGTGATGTTTTGTGGTTCTAGCCGAGTAAGCTGTCGACTTTTGTGTTCCGGCCGTGTAGACCATCGTCCTTGGTAAGTATCGTTTTGCTTTCCGATTTATTTTGTCAGCCAGAGGCTACTTTATTAAAACTGTGTGGATGTGATATTTTGCTTAGTCAGCCGGAGGCTGCTTTATTATAAACTGTGTGGGTGAGTTTATTTTGTTTATCTTTGTTCCGGTCATATTGGCCGAGGTATAGTGGTCGTGTAGACCTTGTACTCATGTTTCATATTGTCACCGATACAAGGGAGATGCTGTCCAATTTTCATCGGGCAGGTACTCTTCTGGGGCATGACAGTGCAGAAGCTTAGGAATACAGGAAATCGAGCGGAATACACGGCGGATGAGAAGGATGACGTAGGAATCGAGCCGACGGGCTCAGTGCATTCCAGGGACAAAAAGTTGTGGAACAGTACACTGGTGGAGCGAGAAGGATGCACGTGGCGGTCCGAGGGATGAGAAGCTGGAGCCGAAGCCAGCCCGAGGAGAAGAGCAGAGTTGGGTTCGGGTGAGCTCAACTCTGGATGACCATAGATCACCTACGTAGAAGAGTCAACTCCAAAGTTGACTTTTAGAGCTAGAAGGCACCTTTAAGGGGTTGGAAGGTGCTTTTATCACCGCCGCATGGAAGGCACCTAAGGAAGGTGCCTTTAGACGCGCTGAAGAAGCCTACAGCGTACTTTTCAGTGAATGTTGAGGAAGATAAAAATTTATCTTTAAGAATAAAGTTTCATCCTTCTAAAGGCACCTTGGGCTTTCCTAGAGGCGCCTTCTAATGATGAAAAGTCATCTTTAGGAGGCTATAAAAAGTCCCCTGGTGCTAGGAATTAAACACAACTTGAACTCAACTTCTGTACTTAATTTTATTCATTTTCTGAGGTTTTCAAAGAGTGTAAAAGGCTTCTCGCCTATCATAAAGGAGATTCTTTTAGTACTTTTACTTGCCTTGGATTAACAACCGTCTAGGTTATAACCAAGTAAACTCTGGCATTCTTACTTATTATTTTAAAATTGTTATTCTGTTAATGTCAATTGTTTATGCTTAACTAAATTTGTGTCCTTACTCAAATTTCAATAGCAAGAAATTTTTTTAACTCTGATTTTATGGCAACTCAAAACCGCTTCTACCGGCCTCCAAGGGACCAACAAATATATCACATTTTCAAAGATTGACATGAAATTGGAAACCATTGAAAACTTTAATGTTTCATTCTTTATTGTCTAACTAATCAATGGGGATTTCTATTAACAAATAGACTTTACCAAGGTTTTATAAAATAATTTTGAAATGATTTTTAAAATAAATTTTTAACCACTATCTTTGGGCTGCACATGACTTGTACAATAGCTTTCCCCATGATTAGACTTCACATAATCATTTGGTTTGATGAAACTAAAATTCAATTAGAAGCACTAAATCAATATCTTGAATCTTGTAAATTCTTCTAACATCTCACTTGTATCTAATATGTCTCAATACATATACAAGTAAACTCTATAGTTTTTGTGAGGTGCAAAATATATTTTCTCTACACTAGGGGATCATACCTCTCTAACTATACATTTTAACTTTAATCATCCTACCTAGGATGCCAATTAATGTTATTGTCTTTAATTATAAAAAATTTAAAATAATGCATGATAAATGACTATGGAATACATCAAATGGATATTTTTTAAAAGAAAAATTATCATAGCTAAATGATGTATGTATGACATGACATGTAGCATTTTCATAAGAATATGGATGTAGTATATGATGTCATGGAATATGATGGGCACACAAAATATGGTAATTACACTATAAAAAAACACCCGTATAGGAGTGGTTTTTTTTTTTACTTTTAAGAGTGATTTTCAACCGCTCCTACACTTTTACCAACGGTTTAAAAACCACTCCTCTTGTTGCTGTCTCTATATCTTATCGAAGCGATTTTCGTAACCGTTGGTAAAAATTAAAAAACCGCTCCTATTATGCTTTATAGGTACGATTTGAAATTGATCTTACACGTTGTACATATAACAATGGTTTCAAACCGCTTCTATAGCTATAAAATTAGGAGTGATCAAACTGCTCTAAAACCTTTTAGGTGTTAGAATAGTTTTAAACCGCTCCTACATGCCATGGATATAAGAGTGATTTCAAAATGCCTAAATGTCATGAATGGAACTCTACTCCTATATAGGTAAAACCCGACCCCGGGCTCATAACCCAAATTCGGCCCCTAGCCAAATTAACCCACTATCGATTGATCCACTATCGGTTCAAGTGTTACTCCTAAATTAGAACCTAATATCCTAACCAACTAGACTATAACTATTAATATTTTTATGTGTTAATTAATTATTTAATAA
>JBAMIE010000098.1:7073330-7085024 GCA_037177295.1 Kaempferia parviflora
TTTATATATAAGTACTAAGAGAAAGTTGAATTTGATATTAGGTAGTCTATTATAATTTACCTTTAAAATAATAGGTGTACTTTTATATTGGATAGTTACAATTTATCTGTCCTTTTTGAAAACATAATAATTTAATATTAAACTTAAACATTATATTTTATGCTTTTATTTGGGATAATACACTAAAAAATAAAATAAAATAATATTATATGTAGATATAATGTGCTGTATCTGTAGATCATATTAGCCTTAAATATTTATTTTTATCTAACACATAAAGGCATTTTTCCAAAAAAAAAAAAAAAGACAACTGTATGAATTTATAACTATTCACTTTATTTAGTAAAATAATAATAATAATAATAATAATAATAATAATAATAACAATAATAATAATAATAATATACAGAGAATTTATGTCTAAAAATTAGTTAACAAATTAATTTATTTCAAAATAACACAAAAATTCCTTAATAGCTTAAAACAATTTATGGGGAAAAAATACTCTAACTTCTTCCAATTTTTCAAGAAATATGCTGAATTTAGAGTTTGAATTCTTTTTTAGTAAAAGAATATGCAAAATAATAATAATAATAATAATAATAATGTGTCAAAACAAATATAGATTATATTAGATGTTCCTTGTTAATTTCAATTATACTGTTTTATTTTTATTTAATGAAAAAAACCATTTAACAGGTCGATCCACTCGAACTGTAAGAAGTAATATTTTGACTTTGATATTAAAACCAGGTATTGTTTAGCTTGAAATGAAGCTGATTTAGAGACCTTAATTTGTAACTAGGTGGAACTCATAATCATCAAATTTTGAATCCTAAAAATATCATTTTAGAGGTTTTAAATATCTATTTTATTTCTTTTATTTATTTTTTTTTTTTTGATATTTAAGATATTTTTGATCATTTTACCTATTATGATTCAAAGTTTAGCGGTTTAAGAGATTACCGTTTATTATTGAAAAAAAAAAATCATTTTTATGATAAAATCTAATGAACGGTAAATTTTTCTTTTTCTCTAGGATTTTTTTTTTTTTGTTCTCTTTACAAATTCTTCTTCTTTTTAGATAATTACTATCCAAGCCGACAACTGAAAAATGAACTCCAACTCAAAATTTGATAGCAAAAATATCTAAATAGACCACAATTTTAAGTTTTGGTTTGAAAAAAAAAAAATCTTTTTATCACCCACGGTCTCTTATTTCAAATCGCCTTTAAGTTTCATGGAACTAAATTTTAATTAAAGCTAAATTAAGTGTCAAAATAAAATTATCACTCACGGTCTCTTACGATTATTTATAACTTTACATAAATCTTTTTAAAATTAAATATTATTTTTAATTTATATTTATCATAAATTAAATGAATTTCAAAATAAAATTAAGAAAGAAAAAATGACTAGGATGCTAGAAGGTACAACAACAACCAATTATTATCCCACTAGGTGAGGTCAGATATATGAATCTTTTTGTATCATTGGGCTATATCCTCTATTATATTATTATCTATATTTAAACACATTTTATCTTATTTTATTATTTCTAACCAAGTCTAATTTTTTGACCTTCATCTCTCTCGTTTTATGTGTGTATTTGTCATAGTTTCACATCGTATAACTGAGTCATTTATTAGTCGTCTAAGTACATATTGGTATCATCTTAAACGTGTCTCTTGAAGTTTTTTCTTAATAGATAAAACTCTGATTTTTTCTCTAATACTCACATTCTTTATTTTGTCTATCTTCGTAGGTCCGCACATCCACTTTATCATCTTTATCTCTACATCTTTCATCTTTTGCTCATATGCTCAATTCATAGTCAAACATTCAACGTCATATAATATAGCAAGTCTAACTGTCATTTTATAGAACATCACTTTAAGTTTTAAAGATACTTTACGATCACATAAAACATCCGACACTAGCTAATCTTCATTTCAACCATTTTGTTTATATTTTATGTAAGACATCTCTCTCAACCCCTTCATCATTTTGCAAAAATGATCGTAAATACTTAAAACTCTCGGTTTCAGACAATTTGTCATATCATATTTTAACAATTATCTTATTACGTCTAATATTGCTAAACTTAAATTTCATATATTCTGTCTTTACTATACTAAATCTAAAACCTTTTACTTCTAGTGTTTCTCACCAAGATTCTAGTTTAACATTTACACCTTCACGTGTATCATCTATCAAAATAATATTATCTGCAAACAACATACACCATGATATTGTATCTTGAATGTGTCCAGTGAGTTCGTTCATGATTAGTGTAAAAAGATAGGGACTTAGAGATGATTCTTGATGTAACCTTATCCTTATTGGAAATACTACAGTTAATTAGTCTGAAATCTTCACTTTAGTTGTTATATTTTTATACATCTCCTTAATTAGTTCAATATATGCTACGCTAACACTTCTCTTTTCTAGAATTCTCTATATAATTTCTCTTGGGACCCATCATAAAACTGTTTCTAAATCAATGAATATCATGAGTAGATCTTGCTTTTAATACTGATACTTTTCAATTAGTTGTCTTAGAAGATGTATAACTTCTATTGTTGACTTCTAGGCATGAACCTAAATTGATTTTCGATCACCGCTATCTCCTTCCTTAATCTTTTTTCTATTACTCTTTTCAAAAATTTTATGGAATGACTCATTGGTTTAATATCTCTATAGTTTGTATAATTTTATATATCTCCTTTATTCTTATATAATGGAAGAGTACTTACCCCCATTCATTAGATTTTTTTTATTTTCAAAATCATATTAAATAATTCTGTAAGTTATTCTATATCTTGTTTCTCTAAACACTTTCATACTTCTATAGGGATATCATCCTGTCCCACATTTTTTTTTTCATTTTTCATCCCTTTTAAATCTTGTTCTACTAATTCTACAATTAAAATTTAAATTTATATCCTCATTTGACCTACTTAAATTGCCTAAGTTAAGTTGGTCACCTAAACCCTAAATCCTAAATCCTAAATCCTAAACATTAGATTTTTCTATCTTCGTTAAAAAGTTAATAAAAATATATCTTTCACCTCTCTTTTATTTCTCCATCATTTACTAGTAGCTTATTACATTAATCTTTAATATATCTTATTTGGCTAAGATCTTTAGTTTTACTCTCTATCACTTTAGCTATTCTATAATATTTTTTTTCCCTTCTTTTGTATCCAAGTTTTGATATAATCGTTCAAAAATTTTATTTTTTACTTTATTTATGACTTTTTAATCTCTTTCTTGACTATTGTATATTTCTAAAAGTTTTTCTCATTTTTATAAATATATAATTACTTATAGGCTATTCGTTTTTCCTTCTTTTTCTACTATACTTTCTCGTTCCACCACTAAAATACTTTACTTTTTCCTCACTTACTAGGATGCTAAAAGGGTAATTAAATTAATTGTTTATTTTACTCCTTCATACTCAACTTATAAAATTTTAATTTTTTATTTCTATTTTGGTACCAAATTAAATTTGGATACAAGAGTTTGAAGGTTGGACAGAAGATTCCATCTAGATATCTTAGGAATACTAAACGGATAATTTATGAATAAAATATTTTTTAAAGGGTAAAAATTAATAATAAGGAAGATTTAAATCTAGACTGAGCATGATAAAAAAAAAATCTAGAGTGATTTAATGGCACTTTTTAATTTTCGACTTTAAGATTTTCTTAAAAAAATAACTAAAATTCTCGTAAAGGCAAGAATATGTTAAGTAAAGAAATTGCCAAATATATAAGAAGAAAAAATCTACATCTTCCTTAAATAAAAATACAAATTAAAACGTAATATTTAACTGCCATAATAAAAAAATGCAATAATACAAAATAATATCATCGTCATCACTCGTGATCGGGCTGGAGACGACGACGCAGCACATGTAAATCCCTCTTGCCGTTTCTTTTCTTTCCACCCATCTGTCGTTCGCCTCCACTGCTTTTGATCCGCATCCCTGGTTTTTCTCTCATCCTGGTTGCTCTGTTATTGGGAGTCTTCTCTGCCTCGATCGGACTTGGGAGGAGGATCGTCAGCGGTTCCGTCGGCTTTAGATCCGGTTACTTCATACGCTCCTCACTTTTGGGATCCGTGAATCTTCGTGAAAAAGTTTTTTTTTTTACATCGGTTTTTGGTTTGCCATCTGCACGACGTTGTTTTAGATTCGATGTTGGGTGCAGATTCTCGCCCCTATTCGATTTATTCGCCCGTGTTGTTTGATTCTTCTTCGTGGGGATAAAGTCATGTTCTTGCGCTGTTGTGAAATAATTTCGTAGTTGCTAATGGAACTATGACGAAACTAATTCGTATGATTCTTTTGCTGTGAATTTGAGGAGAAAAGGCTCAATTTTTTTTTCCCGAAACTGATAGGAAATTAAGGAAATCTAGATTACATGGTTCCATTCATAGTGGGCAGATGATGGATCTGCATTTAGGTGTTTTGAATATGAAAATTATTGCATTACAATCGACCAGTGATCCAAAGGGTCCATTTTTTCAATCTAATTACGTCATAGATTCGTAGTTTTAGTATTGTCTGTGCCTTTCTCATCTCTTGAATTTGCTTCCGGAATTGTCAACCAAGTTGTGTTAGTCGTGCTGCATTGTATTCTTTGTATCCCTGATACACAAGGCATATCCTGCATCTTTGCTACATCCAGATCTCTTATATGTGAGTTTATGACCTGATGGGATTTCTACTTTCAGATTCTGATTTGATTGCACGCTGTGGACCTTATTCGTGAGCTTGAACTAAGACAGCATAAAATGTGGAAAAGGTCGTTCTAGCAATATCTGCTGCTTTTCTATTTTCCCTGAAGTACCAGGAAAATTTAAATTGTGTTTGCTTCGTCAAATTACAGGTATGGAGTGTACTAACGATAGGGAGATATCATGTTGCAGTGTCTAGAATGGTTCAAGCATTTCATTGCTGTACTGGGGAAGTGCTGTGATCTTGAGTTGTACCAGCAAAAAGAACTCAAGGATCCAGAACGGTTAGCTCGGGAAACAGTGTGTATGTACCTAGCGATGTATACATGCAAGATTTTTCATTAGCTACTAGCTTCTTACCTGAGATAATCAGTTTCTTGGCAGTTGTGATTTGAAATTGCTATTGCTAACTTTAGGATGTATTATTTTATTCCTCGCCATTGTTATTTGTCACTCAACCCTAGCTAAAGATGTGCTTGTTTGTTTTGCAGTTAGTGTAAGTGAAATAGAAGCATTATATGAGCTATTCAAAAAGATCAGTAGTGCTGTGATTGATGACGGGCTGATCAATAAGGTACTAGACATAAATATTCTTATTTCCCTAGTCTGATTGATAAGCTGCAGTTAAGAATTTGTAACTATCCGTGCAGATATGACGTTTTCGTAATATGTTAAATGCATAGGTCTCAATAATTTCATTGTCTAACTGAAAATAGCTGAAACAATCACATTTATCTTAAATTGTAGAGGCTTACCTCTTCCTAGAAATGGTCCAACTTTATGTCAATCTATATCTTGGGATATTCAAGACTTAAACATGTTTTGTGATTGTGCAGGAAGAATTTCAGTTGGCACTATTCAAGACTAGAAAGAAGGAGAGCTTATTTGCTGATCGGGTCTCTTTCTCTCTCTATATGTGTGTTTTCTGTGACTTTTTGAGTTGAATTAAATCACAAAAGCGATCTAGATTTGGATGCTCAAGTGGAATTTGTCTCTTGTTGTTCCCATATTTGACTTTGTATTGTAAAAAAGGAGAAATGCACCAAATATTATTTTCTTTTGGAAAGATTGAGCTGTTTGTAATTTCAGATGGCTCTAGATTTACCCAATGTGCGTGCATCTTTTTTTGCATTTTTGCAAGCAAATTAAATAGTTTCAACATCAATGTACGAGAAACAAAAAAAAAGGTGTTGTCTGTGAAAATCTTGTAAACAAAAATTGATGGCTCCTCCAAAAATTTGCATGAGCTATGGAATGGTTTTCAAACTAGTAGTAGTGCTAATATTTACAATTTTTGGTTCCTGTCAATCAATAAAGAGGTGTCGTGAATTCCCTTAATTATTGTCATCTCAAGGCTATATCTTCGGCTGCCACTTAATTCATTTTAGTTTAGCCTATGATATTCTATAGGCTATAATTTCTGAACTTTTTACTATTTTTGCAGGTGTTTGACTTATTTGACACAAAGCACAACGGAATTCTAGGATTTGAAGAGTTTGCACGTGCACTGTCTGTCTTCCATCCGAATGCTCCTGTTGATGACAAAATTGATTGTATGCCTCACTGATTTTCAATGTTTCATCATTTTTATGGTTAAATAGAGAGTAGAACCCAAATCCATCTGCTTGTTGCATCCTCTTGTTTTACTTGATTGTCATATAGATGGTTCAATCTTATGATTCACATTTATGAGTTATCCAGAATCAATATATTGATACTATCAATATTCAATGATACTGTCTGTTAATAATGTATAACATTCACTATATTGTGTTATTAAAACTATCTGCAATATGCTTTTGTATATATGTATCATAACAAATATTGCATCTTTTACCAACTTGATGTTACAAATCCTCACACAGAGAAATTCATTTCTTACAGTTGTATCTTTTCAAATTGTTTCTTTTTAAGAACCAAAAATCTTGGGCCAAAATACCATATGCAAAATAGAATAAAAGACCTTGGAACATAACTGGCCTTAAAGCACTACTTGCATATCCCTGACCAAAGCCTCCCATACTGGGATTGCTAGTCAATGGCGCATTAAGTTTGATGATTTCACCCTCTAAAACAAGAGGTTCCAGTCATTGTCGATCTATCTTAGTTAAAGCAAGTCCATCATTTGTTTTTGTGAGAATGGGAAGTTTGTGTTGGAAGGTGAATTTCTTTTCTTCCAATTATGAAATTTAAATTGCCGATGCAATGTGCTAAAATGCTATTAATATTTCTTAGTTACTGATTGTCTAAATCGACAACGTTGGCAAGTGGTAACCTCATGAATTAGTCACCTTTGTATAATTTTTTGGCAATCCTAAAATTCAATTTGCTTGTGTATTATGGTCCTGCCTAATTTTAACCATTATGTTTTTGTCAAAACTAATCAATTTCTATTGATAAAAAATGTTTCTTGATTATATGGAAATTTGATTTTTTTTTTTTTATTGCAGTCTCTTTCAAGTTATATGACCTTAAGCAACAAGGCTTCATTGAAAGACAAGAGGTAATATACTTGTTATCATTTATATGTTTTTTCACATGTGTTTTTTAAAATCTTGCTTTAAGTGTCAATTACACTAGTTCATCATTTTGATCCACATACTATTTTTCAACTTTAATATCTTTCCATGTAGTATAAGTTTTATTTAGAACATGCTAAAAGGAAGGTCTAGAAAAATATCAGTTGTGGGGAAATTAGAAGACTCCTCTGTTTATGATTTTTTAGATTGAATAGAACAAAATAATGATCTAATTATACAATCCAGTATTTTGCACTAGTACTTTTCTTGTAAGATCGAATAGAAGGAAACATTTCTTTTCCAGATAAATATCGTTTTTACCTACAAAAAAAAGAAGAAAGGTTATTTAATTTCTTTTTTTCTATGGCAAAAACTTGCAGATCGGATATCAATCTGGAATTCTGAATGATATTTCTAGTTCTGGTTTCGTCAAAATAAATTTCCTTACTTAAGCTGTCCGTCAAACTGCCAATGTTGTTTGAAAGATGTAATTTTCCCTTTCCCTTGGCAAAAAAATTGCAGGATGTTTAGCAATCTGAACAATATTTTTAGTTCTGGTTTCCTAAAATTAAATTTCATGTTGGATAAAGTGTCCAAAATACTACCAATGTCTCTCCCAAATCTAGTTGATAAAGGTTCATATTCAGGTTAAGCATTGCCAATTAGTGTAAAAAATGTCTTAACCCATGAATTCAGTAGCTGACCCTAAATAGTTGGGACTAACATGTCTTGTTAAGCCATCTGAACCAGTTTGGCCATCTAATTTCTTCAGAATATGGATCCAGAAAACTCCTGGCTAAATTTAATACTATACTATTACCTTTATATCTCCTATTGCTGTCAACGCAAACTTAGATGATACTGTGGCACAGAAATGTATACTTGGAAAATCAAATTTGATAAAATACATTTATAACTTCCAGCTCAGTGCTTTCAAAGTTTGGCATTAGATAGTTGCCTTATAAAGTTTCTTAAAAAGAATTGATTTTGCTTTCTTATATTATTTAAAATAATTTTGTTTGAGCAATAGATTTCAGATGGCCAACTGGTTTTGAGCCTTATTTTGAATTTCTCAGGATGGTTCAGTTTGTTTCTTATATACAATTGCTAACTGCGAATCCAGAGTCCTAACTATTCAATAACTTACATTTTTTATCATTTTTTTCATCCAGGTTAAGCAAATGGTAGTGGCAACACTTGCTGAGTCCGGAATGAACCTTTCAGATGACGTGATAGAAAGTATCATTGATAAGGTTGTTTTTAAATTTTGTATTTACTAGACCTTTCCAGTTTGTTGGTGACTGGTGTGAAACTAAATTTGAATTAAAATACATCCCTTGATATTAAGGCTTGATTTTTGTTACAGCGGCTAATTGCTATCATATCTTGTATAACATGTTATCTTTTAGGCTTCCATAGTATATGGTTTTAATTGATATTTTGTTTGGTTTTCTAAACCCCAAATCCAGCTTGTGTATTTTAAAAGATGGGCAATTATTTGTTTCCATTTATTACTTTCTTTTAGCAGTTCCATCCTTGTCTTAGATTCAAGATTATGCAAAAAGATTTGGCATCAAGTTCAACGTATATGTCCAAGATGGTTGAGTAAGATCAATATTTGCATTGGCACATCAATATCTAAGCCCTGTTTATCCTAGATATATGGGGATCATGAATAATTTCATCTAGTTCCTCCAAAATTCTCTTTTAGTTTTGATTTGATCATTGAATCATACTTGAGGGGCATGTGCATTTTATATTTTTAGTATCTTATGTTCCAAAATCCACTTTAGCATAGTACCTTTAGCTTCGGAATAATGTTTTTGTTCCTTCTATATTTGTGTAGACTTTCGAGGAGGCTGACACAAAACATGATGGAAGAATTGATAAAGAAGAATGGCGTAGTCTTGTCTTGCGGCATCCCTCTCTTTTAAAGAATATGACTCTTCAATACCTCAGGTGATATTCAGCGAACATTTTTACCTCTGTATGTCAGTATGAATAAAATTTAGATATAAATAAAATTCTTTTACTTTTGAAACAGTTGATGACTTATTAATGTGACATGGTAAGTCACGAACAACTGACTCATTAATAAAATCAATATATAGGTTAAGCAGCTGGACATTTTTATGGCAGAACATATCAAATTTTGTTTGATTGTTGTTAAACAATCATGCAGATGACAATTGTAAATAACCCTTACCTGAGTGGTTGAGATATTTGAGCCCATCGCTCAGGTAATGGGTTCAACGATGCAGTGATCTATAGTAGTGTATATATGGAAAAATATATACAAACCACAATTACTTTGAACGTGAACCTTCTTATTTTACTTCCAGGTGATTTTAAGTTGGATGTCAGAATTTCCCATGTAGAAATAAATTTCTTTATTTGATCTATTGTACCAGTCGCTAGGTATGTCTTTTACAGATATTGCATGTCACAATAAGCCATGCAGGCCCCCTATTCATGCATTTAATACTGACACGGCAGTGCTATCTAGATCATTGAGAGTGTAAAGTCTTGCTAAAGGAGGTTGGTCGTGACCATAAAGCTACCCTAGAAGTTACTCAAATTTTATTCAATGGTCTATACTTCAAATCCTAACATCTTTATAAACTATCTACCATGAACAGGTTAAGAAAATAATTTCTTTTTTTTATGCAAATAGTATAGTTATATGCTGACATCCCGTTCAAGCTAATTGAACTAGACTGCTACCTAAGTGTATAACAAAGTTTGTGTTGAACAAATTTGACATCAAACTCTAAAACTTATTTGGGGATCAAAAAATTCCAAGAAGAGTTGTTATGGTTTCTTTTTTGACAAATGTTGCTTGCTATCAATTCTGACATTGCAGTCTTGTAGCTGCACATTAAAATTGCGTTTCAATTTTCTAAATGCACATTTACTTAGGCTTCGGGTGATTTGTTAAGAGTGGCTCGGTAAATGATCAGGCACCACCATTCACTGTTAAGAGTTGAATGGTTCAGTTTATTTGAGAATCCATTAGCTTTATATGATACATTTATTTATCATTTTGGTTTATACGATAATTTAAGTGACTACTATTGCTCACAATCATCCATCTTTTTTTATATCATAAAGTACACTTTGTTTTCCTTACTGTAATCTTTCCCTTGTGTAGGGACATCACGACGACATTCCCAAGCTTTGTTTTCCACTCTCAAGTTGATGATACGTAGGGCCAGGCTACGTGCGTGGGAACAAACATTTCTCTTTGTGGGCTTGTACATCTCTGCCGAATATCTTTCTTATTTTTTCCTGTGTAAATTATTAAGAATGTTAATAAGTTGGAGTATTGGTTGTTTCGAGAAAATTTAGTGTGGTGCTATTTGTTTAGCAACTATATTTCTGCTGAGGTTGAGGTTTTCGTTCCTTTGATGATTCATTGAGACTCAGGATTTAAATGCCTGCTTACATTATTAGGATTCTGTTTTAGAGTCTGAAACGGATATATATATATATATATATATATATTAGAAATTAAGAAAAAATTAAAAAAGCAAAAGACAAAAAAAGAAAGTATGTAAATGATCATTTTTTTTTCCAAGACATTATTCCTTGTACAATTCTTTCTTCATTAATTCATTACAGAAGTGTGAATCCTGAATTTCAATTTTCTACCTTATTCTTCTTTGAATCTCTTATCAAATATAGTGACAAATCTGATATTGATGTTGATGATTTATTTTTTGATTTGCAAGTATTATAAATGTATTTACCAATCAAAACAAAGTTAGCTTTTGAAGTTTTTAGTTTGTAAAAGTCTTAGATTATCATCATACCTCTATTGCTTGTAGAGTTTTGTTAACTATACTAGTTACTATAATATAAGTAAAAAGAATTTTTTTTAAAACTAAAATTGATAAAATCGCACTTGTGTTCAACTATGTCTCAAGAAAAATTAAATAGCTTGATAATTTTATGCATTGAAAATGAAGTGTTAGAAAAAAAAAATTAATTTTGAAGAACTTAATGATTTTACTTTTCAAAATACTAGAAGATCTAGATTTTTTTTTTAATGATTATTTGATATTTTTTGTTGTATTTTTAGGTATTGTACTTTGTTGGAGAATCTTGATAAATATATTTTGTATTAAGTTTATTATATTCTAAATGAAATATATTGATTTTTAAAATTTTCTATTAAATTTTATTTAAATTGTATGTTAATATTTTTTTCTCTATAAATCCTTTTTCTCTTTTCGTCGAGGCACCCAAAAGTCAGGGCCGGCCTTGTATGGTGTCATAGCTACATGCAGAATTTGATTAGATGTGGCTCTAAAATTGTTATCATAAAACTCAAAAGATGTTTTAAGTTGATGGCAGACGTTCTGCACTGTTTTCAATCAAGTTATATAGGGCAACAGCTTTTGCTAGAATAATAGTATTGTTGATTTTTTTT
>JBAMIE010000098.1:7109753-7130274 GCA_037177295.1 Kaempferia parviflora
CTTGGCACGCATATCGACGCGCTGCACGCCAAGGGCAAACCGTCCCTGACACTGATACTACCACCTTACCTTAACTGGACGTGCCGTTGGTGTACGGTTGTCAGGGGAGCCGTGACTTTCCTGTACGGCTGTTAGGGCTGGAAGCTTCGCTTGTACCCTCCGTACGGTGCGCCGCATGCGCTTCTGACATCCCGCCTCGGACCTGCTACGCACCAAAGGTGTAAGTGGAGTGTGCTTCCGTTGCCTCCTAAGGAAGGACTGGTGTGATGGTCGACCGAGCGGGCCGCTCTGACTTTCGTTGCCTCCTCAGGAAGGACCGGTGTGATGGCCGGCTGAGCGGGTCTTGGGGTCAGCCGAGCTAGTTGTTCTGACTTCCGTTGCCTCAGGGAGGATCGGTGTGATGGCCGACTGGGCGGACTGCTCTAACTTCCATTGCCTACTCAGGGGAGACCGGTGTGATGGTCGACTGGACGAGCCTTGGGGATGGCTGGGCGGGCAAGTTGCTCGACCCACGTCGTCCGTCATGCTGGCTGCTCCTGTTGACTGTGTCTAAGCTCCACGTGGCTCTCCCGGACTTACCTCATCATTGTCAAACCCCCGATCATACAAAGAGACATCGTTCTAGGGCAAATGCCCTCATTTACCTCCTTCCAAATAGTATAGGGTCGCCTTGGAGAGGCCATTAAGGTGACGGCTTCACTTTTTTCTCCAATAATATTATCAAACCCTATCAAAATCAATGAGCTGCACGCTTTTGGATTTACCTGGTGGTTGGTCTAGAGCTGGACTATCCATATCTAGGATTAATTGGACCGAAAAGTTTAAATGCCTGGATTATATATAAAAAAAAATTCATAGAGCCCTCAAGGCTAAGATGCGACGGTAAACTATGAAATGGATTCCTTAGGCAAGATGGTATGAATCTCACTTAGGGTATATTACACATGAAGAATTTGAATTACTTATGATATTGGGTCATTTGTCCCCTTTGCTAAAATTCATATGTATTTCTTAATTTATTTTGATAACTAATATTTTTTTTATGGAGTCAAGTAACCAGTAAAAGAAAGAAGTTCATCCAAGACCTGCCCACAGCGCGGTCCACCAGTGGTTTGCTCTCGAGCTAAGAGACAAACTTCAAGTCACAGTTTTAACTGCTACTGATCAGGCAGCAGTTTTAGGGAACCACAACTCATCAGCCACTAGCTGGAGGCAAAGCAGCAATGGATATTGGCGTAGCTTATAGTCGAGTCAATAATCATGCGGCAGGGAGATATTTGCAAGATACATATCTGTAATAAATCAATAGTCACACCAATATCATTAATTTAGGAAAAGTAGAGATACTCAAGCAAATTTGGCTAATTAGAGGCCCTCGATTTTTTGAAATAAACCACTGGCTTCGTCCTCGTTACGATATCTTTGTGCCATTGAGGAAAAAGATCTAACCAAGTTGGCACCCACTTGGAGAGAAAAAGTAAAAATAGTGGTGGAGCGGGAGGCACAAAATCCCGACACGAAAGCCAACTAAACCCGTCTCCTTTTTTGGCATCGCGAATCGTGTCGAAGTAAAACCTCGTATCGTCCACCAAAATACTCTACCACACAAAGATCACGACAACTCAACCCCTAGTTCCCGCCACGTACACGCAAGATCCTTGCCCTACTGGCGGGCCCGCGATTCGCTCCAACCGCAGCCGCGGTAGATCGTGATTCGAGTGTAGTGGTCAACGGCAGCCGCAATCTTCGCACCCGGATTCGGTCGATCCACGACCACAAAGTTGCGCCTCCAATCCGGAGGCTCCACGCGTCGTTTTGGAGAAATATCTCCTTCCTGCCTGATTGCTTGGCGACGCGCGTCGTGAGGATGGCGGTCAGTTGGAGTGGGGAAAAATCCCAACGGGTGGACCAGACCTCGCCATGCTACAGCGGCACTCGAGGAATCGGGTGGCCGAGGACGCGTGGGCAGGATGACGTGGCCTGCATCCGATTTACAAAAGGGGAGTCGACCGCGAGAGAGATATTTTCTCGTGGGTTTAGTCGAGGCGGAGGAGCGGACTGCTGCGGTGTGACTTACCGCACTCAAGGGCGAAGAAGAAAGCGTCGTCTATATAGAGCGTGAGAAAGAACGGAGTCGGTGAGCGTTATCCACCGTGAGAAAGCACGGGGTGTTTTGTTAGAGCAATGGGGGCAGGAGAGAAGAGGCGGAAAGTGGCGGAGGCGCACGCGGTGGTGGAGAGCCGGGACTGGGAGGACGAGGACGAGAGGAAGCAGGAGCAAGGACTAGATGAAGTGAGATGGGAAAAGTTCTTGCCGAGGATGCCGGTGAAAGTGCTCCTCGTGGAAGGGGACGATTCTACTCGGCAGATCATAGCGGCGCTCCTCCGGAAGTGTAGCTACATAGGTTTGTTATTCCTGATTTTCACTCTTTTCGTGGATTCGTTGGATTGTGAATGTGTTCCCTGCCCGTACGCGATGTGATCTTCTGTCATATCCGAAAGATGTATGATTTAATGGCGTCTGCTTGCAATTTTATTTTTCTCTGTGAATTGCGAGATTATGGTTCCACCACCCTGGTCGAACTAACTATGCTGATTTCTTTTTTGTCTTTTGCTAATTGGTATGTGGCAATTTTCTATTTGAAAATATTTTTGTAACCATCTCAATGATCCGTTGGCAAAAGTTGCTCTACTGTGTATTCCAATTGGTTATATGATCATTTAGACATGTCCTAATTTATTTGTCATTTGATCTGATTTAGTTTTTTTATCACAACCACTTACAAAGTCTTTTACATTTTGACGGTCGATTCTAAAACGATGTTGCAGTTGTAGAGATATTTGTCCAATGAGTATAGAGAAGAAAAAAAGTGATCTAAGGTGCCTAAAATTGCACAATCTTAATGGTAAGTATTAATGCTTGAATCTTGAATGTGAATAGTAAATTGTAAATAGCAAAAATTGGAAACATATCTATCTCTAATTTCTTAAGTTTAATTTGCAACATTTGCTAGTTTGATGAGTTTATATGGATGAGGATACTAGGACAATGGCTCTTTTGCTTATAGATGTAAGAGTTTACTTGCTTTGAGATTTCTTTGGATTGCATATGCGTAATCAGTGTTTTCATGATCATACAACATGCAGGATATTTTTATTTTGAAAGTTCTTGGAACTTTCTGATGTCTAATTTTATTTTTAAGAAATGCATCAGCAAACTTTTAGATTCTCATTAGCTATGGCTTCTTGATTATGCATAAGCAAACTAATCCTTCCTTTACTACGTTTCTTTTACACAAAAGTACAAGACTATCCGTCTAATTAGCACAAATCTCTGTCCTTTAGTGTTCTATGTGTTAATAGATAATTTTAGAGCTCTCCATATACTAGTCTAGTTCCATTGGTACCCATATATGATGAGTCAGTTTCAAGGTAATTTGTCATTTGAATATCAATATTTCCTTACACTTCCTTTTTGTGTGTTCAACAGTTGCTACAGCATCAGATGGCTTGAAGGCATGGGACACCTTGAAGGAGAAACCCCAGAATATTGACCTTGTTCTGACTGAAGTTGACTTGCCATCAATTTCAGGTTTTGGTCTTCTTACCATGATAATGGGCCATGATCCATGCAAGAACATTCCTGTAATAAGTACGTTTCAATAACATGAATTCTTTCTTCCTTTTTTAAGAAAAAAGGCTACAATTATAATTTGTTCGTGTATTTACTCCAAGGTTTTATTCTTGCAGTGATGTCTTCACATGATTGTATGAGCATTGTTTTCAAATGCATGTTAAAAGGTGCAGCAGATTTTCTCATTAAGCCGATCCGCAAGAATGAGCTTAGGAATTTATGGCAGCATGTCTGGAGAAGGCAGATTGTAAGCTTGAGTTGCACTGCAAGCACTGTTGTTTCCTAATTTGCCATCAGCTTTGGTTTAATATTAACAATTTCATGGTTTATCAGGTAAATGGAGCTGGCGAGATACATGGAATTCAGGACAATTGTGAGGTAAAGCATAATCTGAAGTCTCATTATGGTAAAAAGGAAGATTCTTTTGAGTGTGTGGCCATCAGGCAAGCAGAATGCAGTGAGCAAGGGAGTGATGCTCATGTAAGATTGCCTTCCTGCTATATTTTTTGCTTTACTTTTTGAGGAAAATGAACGCTTCGTGACTATAAACCAAAAAAATCTATCCCTTCCCCGTTTTCATTCTATTCCTTAAATATGTGTTACTAAAATGATTAGTTAACTCTATCCCGTGTAGTTTCGTTCTTATGGTTGAATTTCTTGTCATGATGTTTTATCTTCCATCTTTGTTTTTGTTTATTTGTGCCAACATAAGATCCGATGGTTTTTTCTGGAGTGCTCCTAGTCGTGTGTTTTAATGTAATTTTTTGCAGTGACTTACTGCACATTGTGCTACATTTTGTGCAGAGTTCTTGTACAAGGTATGACATGGAAGCTCAAAGCACACACAAGAAAATTGAGCTGAAGCTACCGATAGCACCTGGTGCAACCATGGATCAGAGTGGGCAGACTATTCAAATGAGAAATGTATTCAATAATGAAAGTGCAGCTAAAGGTAACCATTCCCATTTTATAAATTTTTTTTCCTGATACAGTATTTGAAACTTCACATAACTGAAATTTGCTGATTCTGAAAGACTAACTTTATAAGATGGCAGTGAATACAACGGTGGAGATGGAGGTGATACGAAAAGGGTCTCTTGACTGCAACAACATCGACAATGAAACTTATGGCCAGAAACTCCATCAAGACAGAACTTCCAAGGATGATGTTGAGTTGGTCCGTGATTGCACATGGAAGTCGAACGTTGTGCCTCAATTGGAGCTCTTTTTGACACAAAACAAGGGACCCTTCTCAGAGAAGCAAGAATGTGACAAATCAAGTGCATGGAACCATTCGAGTTTGTCTGCTTTTTCACTGTGAGTGCTTTATTTTGATTAACACCTGACTTAATCAATGATTGTCATGATAGTATTCTTTTTACTCTTTCCGCTTACAGCAGGGTTTGTTGCAGGTACAATAGTAAAACAGTCATCCCTACAATGCTGCAGCAGAAAAGCCTCGGATATGAAAGCAGTGGAGATAAGCCTGTTGACCCTCCAAACATTCAAGGAATCAGAATCAATGTCGAAGAGATTAACTCTCCATGTGTGGGATCTAAAGTACAAGATGGGAAGGCAGTTCAATGCACCCCCATCCATGTTACCCCATTTTCGCTTCCCATTGGAGATGGTTCTTTGGCTTATGGGTGTACTAGCACAGTCATGCAACAAATGTTCCATCCACAGTCAGGTCAGTCTTTTTGGGATCCCACTACAGCATCCATATGGCAGGAAGCAGCCAAACAACCTCACTCTTCACAGATACCTGACCAAGAAAATCTCGATGTGGCTGATGGTAGAAGTTCATCTTACAGTTCGGTAGGAAAGAACGACAAAACTACTGTGCTAGATGAACGTAGGCATGTTACAGCAGCAGCTGGAGAAAGCGGGGGTAGTAGCAATTGCAATAGCAGCAATCTCAGTGGAACAAATGTCTTCTGGCCCATCGCAATGATGGGAAATGATGAGCACAAAATTGCTTCTGATGGAACAAAGCCAGCAGATCGCCATGGCTTAACCCAAAGGGAATTGGCCTTGAATAAATTTCGTCTGAAGAGAAAAGAAAGATGCTTTGAGAAGAAGGTACAAATGCAAAATCTAACCGTATGGCTGAATCATTTGCTTTTCTTTTCTTTGTTTGAGGCAATCAACGTGAACTTGGAAATCTTCCACAGGTTCGCTACCAGAGCAGAAAATTACTTGCAGAACAGCGTCCACGAGTGAAGGGGCAGTTCGTTCGACAAGAAAAGCTCAATCCTCAACCAGCATTAGCCAGCGCATTTTCATAGTGATTCAGCTGCTGGATAGCTTCGCCATTGAACAAGAGCAACTAATCGCGGTAGAGAGATACTTCAATATCTAGAAGGTGGTTGACCTTTGTAGCTGCACTAACATAGTAGATGACGAGTCTTGTTTGCTTCTTATGCTTCTTTCCACTTTTGGTGAAATAATTGTTGGTAAAGACCTCAATAATAAGTAGCCTGTGCAATTGCAATACACTCTTTTTCATTTGTTTACCTAAAAGTGTTTGTTGTATATATCCTTACCTTGAATTATAATAAGCTCATTAGTTACTTTCAGTTTTTTGTTAATTATCTAAACTATATATGAGGAAGCGAAAACGACAAGGTTAAAAATCCTGCGTGCTTGGATTGAGTCATTACGTAGGAAGAGGAAAATGATCAAACTTAAGGTTGCAGCAAAGTTGCAACATTATTGGATCGACAAAGTTTGGCTGGACGATGAAGAAGCTAATTATTCAAGTACCAATTGATCGATCATTCACATTCGCTGTCATTATTAGTTTCGCACATCTTTACGGCACTCAAGTTCGATTTTGTGATTAATATTAGTGAAATATTAACGACTGAACAAGCGTCGTTAATTGGTTTCACTTGGGCACTAGCCGGATCTTGATCTTCTCCACCTCCTTGGTCCCGACCTGGAAGGCCTTGGTGAGCACGTTGTCCGGCACTGTCGGGTTGGCGGCGAAGAGGGCGGCGGCGATCGACTGTGTCCCCGGGAGCTGGCTGTTGAAGGCGGCGATGACGGCGGCTGGCTCTGCCCCATTGTTCTTCTGGAAGTGGACCAGCCCCCTCGGGAAGACGAACACCTCGCCCTTGCTGATGGTCTTCGCCACTAACTTGTTGGCGGTGGTGATGAATCCAACGTCGAGGGCGCCGTCGAGGACGAACACGACCTCGGTGGCGCGCGGGTGGGTGTGCGGCGGATTCAGCCCGCCCGGTGCGTAGTCGATGCGCGACAGGGACACGCCGAGCGTGTTGAGGCCGGGAATCTTCTCCACGTTGGCTCCTGTCACCAGCGACCCCATGGTGTTGTTTGTGGCGCCCGGCGTCGCCAGCCCCGCGAAGAAGAAGTCCGCCGCCGTCACGTTCGCAGCCGCCTTGCACGCAAACCCATTTAGCTTCACACCTGCACGAAAACATGCGTGCATGAGCTAGCAATTCGTAATTATCTATCTAACCAATTAAATTAAGAAGCCCAAAAAGAATTTTTTTTAAAAAAATAATACTTGAGTTTAGATCCGCGACGCAAAAATCCTGAAGAAGGTCAGGATCGGCAGCGAGGGAGCAAGGAGGAGGGCCGACGAACAAGAGGAGGAAGCAGAAGAGCAGAACAGATTTGGTCATGCTGCTTCTTTCTGCGCTCGTTAACTTTGTATGCGATAACTTATGATGGGCAATTGGACATGCATGGTTGTGGTATTTATAGTGTTTCATTTATGGCTTCAAAGAAATGGGTAGAGTAGAAGTAAAGGATTTTTTTTTTTTTTTTTTTTTTGATTGATTGGCCAACAACATACTGCGTAGATATTGATTATTGGGTGGGAGTTGAAACTTGAAACCCAGCATCCCGTGAGACTGATTATTGTTGCCAGATAAGAAACTCCATCTGCAGCTGCTGCTGCTTTTTTTCATATACCCGACACTAACAAATTGTTGTCCGATAAAAATTTTTTTATAAGTACTTTGGAGGAAGGTCCAGAAGCTCGAAAGCTCAGCATTCTATGATTGTATCATACTCCCTCATCGCTTGCATGAGTTGGTTGTCATGTCAATGCTCCTTCCCGTTTGAAACCATCTCACTAATAATCAAAATAGGGTAATTTTAAGTCCGAATTGACGCAGTTGGTACTTATATGGGTGTTTACTATAATAGATCTTGAGATCAATTTTAAGCAGGCGCAAAAATATCTCACTAGATGTCTGACCTCCTCCATATAAAAGACCACTATGCTAGGGCAGAATGTTCATAATATATGAGACCGCCCTGAAGGGACCGCTAAGGTGACAACTTCATTTTTACTGTAAAATAGGATATTTTTAGCATCCAAAAGTTTTCCAAGTATAATACGGAGAACCAACATTTTGATGTGTGAATTCTTAGCTAGGCTTCTTTTGCAATTCAAGTATTCAATTCTTATAGTCCGACTAATTATGAAAGTGACCGTCTGACCTTATAAAAATTTCCTATCAGTCATCAAATTAAATTGAAAAACACATCTGGATATGACATCACAAAATTTTCAAAGTGTAATGCTCCAGGTGAAATAAATTCCATTATATCCCACCACTTACCATCGCACTATATGTTGGGCACTGAATGAGAAATCGTGCATCTTGGCATGGAGCCTACTAATGATTTGAGAAAGTTCGTATGAAGATATAATGCGCAGGGGCATTTGCCAGCCGATGACTACATTGTTTGTTATTTAGATTTTGCATAGGAAAGATTGTGGGTAGGAGATGTTTGACAAACATCTTACTTGAAGCTGTCTCGAGCACACTAAGCAAAGAGGAAACTTGAGGACCTGCCAAGAAGGTAGCGTCAATCCTTGGACAGATGAATAAGCAGCTTCAATTCTCCATTCTCAATCAACCAATTGCCGTCAATGAAGTCCCTTGAGATACTCGTACAAAAGACGTCTTTATTTTGCGGAGTTTTGGTTGCCCAAGGAACACTAGATATGCAGTGTTTTATTTTCCTTCATCCACGCTGAGAAAGATTGTGGATTGAGGTCGATTTGAACAATATATTTCACAAGCTGTATCATATTTTTTCGTTCATTTTATACAGATTTTAGCTTGAGGTATTTTGTCCGTCTTTAGTAAACATCAGTTTTGGACGTTTTATATTAACCAGGAACGATGTAATTTCCGATGGAAAGAGAAACCAAAAAAAAATCTCTGAAGATATCTGGACCAAAATAACTGGTGAGGAGGATTAGGTCAAAGTTTCAAGGTTAATAAAATAAAGACAAAATTTTTGGTGAGATGGAACTATCCTTGTAAGTAAATCAATGACCTATCAGACACACAGTGCACGCTAAGATGAGATTGGCTTGCACCTATGGTGTCTGAGTCGTGACAATGGATCAAAACTCAAAAGTACACAATCGCTAATAATGGAAAAATGATTTACTAGGATCAAACCCCTTATTTTGGTTTGCATCATGGTGTCTGAAAAATGCACCACAACAAACGATCTTGGACTACAAGTGTCATGCAGACATAGCTCAAATTGCAGTCTGCACACTCGGCACCAATCGCTAATAATCTCCAGGGGAAAGATTTTCACACAATCCATTGAAGAAAATCTAGATTAAAAAAGAGAGAATAAAAGAACCTGTACTTTTCCTACTGTCAGAGAAGCTATACGTTCTCATACAAAAAATTTTTTTGAGCACAGCAGAATCTCCAA
The DNA here is from genome assembly GCA_037177295.1 of Kaempferia parviflora. NCBI lineage: Eukaryota > Viridiplantae > Streptophyta > Magnoliopsida > Zingiberales > Zingiberaceae > Kaempferia > Kaempferia parviflora. Next base: position 7,119,108 of record JBAMIE010000098.1, read on the forward strand.
CAGCTAAAAATAACATGCGGGCATTTACATAGGGAGGGGAATGTCACGTCCCGAGAATAAAGGAAAATTTTCATTCTCCAACTTAACATCCTCCCAGGCAAGAGAGCATTTTTCATACTAAATTGTATTCTACTCTATCAATTTGCAGCCCTTAATATAAGGGTGATCATATTTGATGTACTTGGTCCAGTATGGCCTGTATTTAGTCATTGCCAACTCCAACCAGGGTTTCATGTTCCCGTTGTAATGGATAACAGCAGCATTGTGTATATCTGAGAGATCAATACTAGGGTTATAACCCAAGCCAAGTACATGCCATGATTTGTCCAGTGGATGTGTCAGCTTATAGAATGTCAAAAGCCCTGGAGGAAGTGTCCCAAGCTTCCACAAGACCCTGTCTTCATTCTGGACACCAGAAAGGTAGTAAATATAAAAAGAGTTAAACCATACAAACAGAGGAAGATTAGACACAGTTGTCTTCTCGTGCAATGGTCAATGAGAAGACATGAATGTAGTAATCAATGATAGAATGCAGCTGGAAATTGGGATTGTTTATGTCGGCATAGTGGTTCTCATAGCCAGATTATAAAGTACAAGGTCTAAATTGCCAAGGACCATAAATGCACATCAACATTATACAAAATATTGAAAGGCAACAGAAAGTGACAGGACACGACAGAAACAGAATAACTCCTGACTAAGCTCTAAATTTGATACAAATAAAATAACTGGTCCAATCCATTAGGGAGTAGGAACATGAGTGACCTCCATTGAGGTATGATTGATAAAGAGAACTATACATGTGGTTTGAAAGAGAAGTGCATTAGCTATGGAAAATGAATGTAAAAAGAATTTTACAGAAAGGCAACTTTTTCAGCATACAAAAGAAATCTTGTTGATGAAATCTTCATAGTAAAAAACACACTAAAAGGTTTTCTAAGAGTGCAGGCCTATAGTAGCAGTAATCAAGTAATCAAACACATGAATAATCATAAATACCATGCACAAACAAACAATGTCAGAATTTACATACATTATGATTCGTAGTACATGTTAAACCAATGCAGAGTAAATTTATACGTAGCAATCATTCATCCTCCTCCATATAGAATACAACTTAAACCAAACATCATGTATAATTGCAATCATCCATGCTTCATATAGTATACGTGCTAAATCAAAATTAATGTAAATTTTTATATGATTATGCAAAAAAAAAGTGATTATGTACCATATTTGCAATGCTAATGATTATTATATTCATTTTTAATTATAACAGAGCAAGTGATTATGTAACGGACAAAAACGATATGTTGCATGGTGTCCGTCATGTTTTTTCAAACATTATATGAAGCTAAAAATAAATAATGAGAAACTTTCCTTTAACTTACCATATTTTGCCACTTGTGATATATCCCAGTTATATCTTTCTTCTTCCACTCTTTAAGATCAAACACATTCATCCCATAAGCCCAACCGCATGCATTGGGATCAAAGTTACGAGCAAGATGAGGATTTGAGAAATTGAGATATTTGTCAAAGCGATGGAAACTCTCACCACATGTCTCCACTGCACCATTGACATTTCCTTTAAGGTCTACAGACCATAATGCAGTCAGATCCTTCTGGACAACAATGTCATCATCAAGAAACAGAATTTTATCCAACTTGGGATAAACCTCTGGAAGATAGAACCGGAGATGGTTCAGCATAGATAGATACTTTGGGTTTCTGTACTTTAAATTTGAAGAACCTGCTGACAGAGTTGTTGGATGATCAGCCTTAAAATAGTACTCTTTCATGGCAGCAGATTCAAGCTGTCGCAAAACTGGACAATATGAAGAGTTCAGCCATTTGAAGTCATCAACATTTTCTACATGAATAGTCGCATTGCCGGGAGGATTTAATAAAAACCACATGTTCATCGCTCCAAAGTTCAATTTATCAGTCACAAGATGAAATACATGTTTCTCTGGCTCCTGAAATTATAATGACCATATGTGCATGAAAATAGTGAATAATCAATTTAAAACATCAAATCAGGAAAGGAAATGATACTACCTTAGCGTTCATGATTGTTGAGTTTACAACTACAGATGCAGCTAAGACATTATCAGAGAAGAGAGCATAATGGTAATGATTTTGACTTTCCAGATTTTCACTCCGCGGAAACACCCTTTTCTCTAGAGGGAGGAGGTAGTAGTCTATAGTCAGGTGCATAGACAAGCAGTGAATGCCATTAGGTATTGTCTTGGCAGCCAACTGGCTAAGGAATGTGCTCTGCTTCTTCAAGCTCCTAACTTGGTCATCTGCAGATTGAAGCATCACTCTAAGCCTTTGAATCACTGCCTTACAGTCATACAATGCTTCTCTAGCTCTTGATAATACTTGACCCATTCCTTTCATTTTCATAGGAGCACTGAACATTTTGCATGTTAAATTAGAAGAATTGTTATATATCGAAGAAAAATGAAAAGCAACTCACCTATGATGGAGGTCAGCATCAGTATTGGCGTCACCAACTGCACGTTGGCTTTCCTTAATGCTAGTCAGTAGTTCCTGATAAAGATCAAGCCTGTTCTTTGATTTAGCCAGTACTGTGTAGATTCTAGCCATGATTATTTGGTCACGCATCAACCTAACAGTTGAATCTGAATTTTCATTTTCACTGTCGCGCCTCCATATACTATATTTTCCCAGGATAGCAGAGTCCACTACTTTTGAACGCTCAATAGCAGCATTTTCAAGTCTAACCAATGCCTCATCATCCTGCTTAAGCAACTCTATTGCTCTCTTTTCCCGTCTTTTCTCTCGCATTTGCTAAAGTATAAGAACATAGCAAAAAAGTATGCAAATGAGTTAAGATGAATAAGAAAAAGCATTGAGCAATTATTGATCGTAGAGAGTCCTAGCAAGTGCAACATTTTCTCCAAGCCAAATCATTTCTCAGTACATGATCAAAATCTATAAATGGTCATTTTCTTCTAAATTCCATTCCTCAAGGCAAGTGTAATATTGATCTTTAAAATGAATAGTATTCCTTCAAAATCATACAAAAAAATGACAAAACCCAACAAAGAAAATAAGTAATTATCAAACAAGTTACCCTTCTAGCAATTTTCGCAGGCGAGTCAACTTGTTCATGTCCATCTGCATTAATGGGAACTCATTTGATCATGCAGGATATGATAAACTAAGTAAATAGAAACAATGAAGTATTATTTACCCATAGTATCTTTACTATCTTTATGCTTAGTCCCCATGGGACCAACCCTAGCATCATCATCCGATTTTGAAGAATTTCTTTTTTCAACAGTTGAAGCATTTTGAGGTATCTTCAAGATGAAGATAGGAAAAATCAGTATACACACTTAGTAGCACATTATATGAAACTTGATAATTTGTTAACAGAGCCAATACCATATTTACCTCTGTCACAGTTGGATTATCAACATCAGCAATACCAGCTCCATCAATTTGCCATGAAGAAGATATATGGTGTGTTCTGAGATAATCAAGACTCCACTGTCCCATCTCACGCTGGCTTGCAGATATTAAATCCACCACCTGGAACAATGTAAACTTGAGAGTTCATATACCCAGTGATGCACTAGAGACTCATCTTTTAGTCAGGAAAACAAACTTGTATTTTGTTTAATCACATATACGGAACCAAACTAGGTGAATCAAACAGCCAAAGTTATCAACACTAAAAATACAACAGATCCTATAAAAATCATGCACTATAAACTTGAACCAAATCAAAGGAATCATAGAACAGAAGGCAAAGAAAGTTAAAACATTTGGTATAACTCTTTACTTTCCGTAAGAAATGCAATGTGCAGATTCCATAATAGCTAGCAAACTGCATAAAAGAGGCACCGAGTAAGATAATTTCACCATCTCTTACAAGAAACTAACCTCTTTTGTCAGAATTGGTTTCAGGTGCTTGATTATCAACTGTTCTTTCCAATCTGGAGTCTGTATAATAGTCGGGGAGTATGGATATATTGAAAAAATAGAGCTGAGTGTCTTGACAAGTAAAACAATAAAAGAAAAAAAATGTCATTCTACCTTTCTTCCTAAGAATCCTGAAGTCCCTGTATCAAAATTAGAAAAATATAAGTTAGAAGGTATCCAGAATTTCTGAAATTATCATACTGAAAAGGATAAAAGGTGGGTTTTCTCTCAAGAGTATAATTAAGTAATATCTAGTGCATCTTCTTCATCTTCCATTTAGATTTTACCCTTCTGCATCATATAATCTGAGTTGAGGTTTCCGACATAACCATAGTTACTGAAGAGGGATAACAAATAGATGACTGTGCTAAGTAATCCAGTGATTATTCATACTTAAGTTACATGATCCATATACAATTTGACATGATCATTCAATACTTTTACACGAGAATGAACAGAAGATATCAACTTAATGTATTTCCTAGTACAAGATGCATATATGCATAGCAGAAGTTTGTGCCTGTTTTAATATTTTCTATCAGCTTATTAAATTTAAAGAGAATTATTCATTTGCAGTACAGTTGTCTAGTATTGAGTAACTAATAACAATACCCTCCATACAGTTCTATTTGCAAGTAACCTATACAACTCAAAACATAAAACTCGAGTGAACCTCAGTTCACCCCACAGTCAGTTGTTTATTGAAAAAAAAAAATTGTACACCAGCTCTCTCTTTGTCTTCTGCTTTAGGTTTCATGTCCTTGGATACAATTGATTCATATTCAACAACACCAAATTAACAATGCCAGGTTTAGGTATACATTATTTGGTATTCTTTGAAAATGCACTAAGCATAAACGTCAGAATGCGGGAGCAACAAGAAATAATCGGGGAAAACGAGTAGAAAAGCAATATAAGCGAGAAAATAGTCGGATCTAAGCGGACAGATGTCCATCATAATTTCAAGATCTGTTAAAAAACAAAACCCTCAAAATAGCAACCGAGCATACAAGTTCGATTCAGATCTGAGTGTTTCAGGGGTTAAGATATTGAACCTCACTGAGGGCCGACTAAAGAAGATAGAAGTCTTCAAAACACAAGAAAAATTAGGTGAGAACTTGATGACTCACTGGAGGAGATGGGGACACGGGTACTGCCGCGAGTCGCAAAGAAAAGCAAAGGAGCGAGAAGACAGAGGAACAGCAACGGCACGACGGGAGGCCGGCAGCCTCCACCGACGTTTCGCCTTCCGCCGCCTCCCCCCGAGAGGAGCCGCTTGGACTGCGGCATCGCCGACGGATCCAACCCCCCGGAGAGGGAAGGTTAGGGAATTGGAGATGACGACTGTGTTTAACTGGAACACGATTGCTATTCAACTCCCGACGAGATTGGGAATGGCTGGTTTGGGTCTTGACGAGGAAGCTTCGAGTCAAAGAACAGGCGGCCTGATAAATAGGGCTCCAGAAGTTCTCCGACGGATCGGGTCCACAACAAAGTGTAATCCTGGGTTTGGCTGCTTATTTTTGTTCTGCAGGACTCCCAGCACACGATCCCGGTGAATGATTTGAGTATTTTTGTGCAAAAATATTTTTTGTGTTTTTTTTTATTATTATTCTACTGCTGGTCGGTTCCTACGTCATCAGTGCTATCGTGTCAATAAGCTGAGCTGGATTGGCTTTAAAAAAATTGTGATCGTCATACCAGAATCCGTCCTTAAAACACCTATTAAGGCCTTCCTTATTTTAAATATCCTTGGAATAATTTAATTTAAAAAAAGGATTGTGAATGAGTATGCTGAAAGACAACCGTACACTAATAATAAATTTATAGAAATTTTATTCAAAAACCGTACACTAACAGAGCTAAACAACAACAAAAAAAATACTAATATATTTTAAAGATAAAATGTATGAGTGAATTAATATGTTATTGATCTAGCTAAATATGTGAAATTGACTTTTGTTGAAATGAAAAAGTTAAAGCTCATTCAATTGCATTACAAATTAAATTTTATTTTTTAAAAATAAATTATGAGAGACCTGACACGCACAATGAGACGGATTTGAAGGTTCAGTTGGATCTAAAACAATAGCCTAACATAATAACTTTCTTTATCCGCTTTCGACAGGTTATCGTTATATTTCTGGCGCGCCACAGTTTGTCGTTGAAGAGGACGACGAAAGTTCCGCGAGAGCCGGCGGTTTAGACGACAGAGACGCACAGATGGCGTCGATCGGAACCCCATGCAAACTGTAAACCTTTGCAGACAATTTCTCTCTTTCCGTTCTCGCAACTGTTGGAAAGCTGGCGAAGGATCCATGGACTGGTAGGTGAGCAATGTCGACCTCCACCCTATTTAAACGTTTGCTTGTCGATCGGCTTCCTTGCTTGGAGACGCACGATGGAAAACAGCTTCTCCGGCAGCTCGCATCCTCTCTTCCCGCCGACAACCCCGGCGGCTCCGCCGTATCCGACTTCATGCATTGACGACGAAGCCCTTCCCCAGATTTTCTTTTTTGTGCTCTCCTTCCTCATCGTCGGCGCGCTCCTAAGCGTCGCCTTCGGCTCGGGCTTGGAGGAGGAGCAGGAGAATTTGGCGCGAAGGATGATGGAGAAGAAGAAGAAGCAGGGACTCAGCCCCGAGACCGTGACTTCGTTCCTGCTCGTGCCGTTCGGAGCCGCGGGGTGGGGATGCGAGGAGGCAGGGGAATGCGCCGTGTGCTTGGCAGAGTTCGGCGGCGACGACACCTTGAGGGTGCTGCCAAGGTGCGGCCACGGCTACCACGCGGAGTGCATCGACCCGTGGCTCCTAAGAAATGCCACGTGCCCGCTGTGCCGGAATGACCTGGCGTCGCTGCCGGCCCTCTCACCCGGGCGCCGCCATGTCATCGACGTTCCTCTGGATCTGTAGAACAGTAGAAATTAAAAAAGGTTTCACTGGTTTAGGAGACATTCTGATAATCTTATTGCTCGTTAGCTGTTCAAATGTAGTTTTTTTTTTTTAATTCATCCCATTCAATCTCATTCAGCAACACGCTGATTTGGATGATTAGAGGCCATGTTTATCAAGTATTATTTACTTGCGCAATGTAGTTCTCTCTGTAAACTTGTATTTTCCTGTTTGCAGGAAACAACATTGGCAATTAATTAGTTGATCCAGTGTGCATTTGAGAGATTTATGCCTTCAATTTCTGAACTGATCCAGGCAATGTACATCGGTTTCGAGTAATTAATTCCTTTTAATTTGGCAGTGGGAGTTTCTGAAACTAGTAAACACAAGCTGGAGTTTGCAAAGGATGTGTAATAACGTCCAGAGGTTTATAACGAGATGAACTGAAGCAGAACTGCATTGCCATTGCAGAGATGCCGAGCCAGCAACTTCTGCTCCCATTCCTCTTCCTCTCCCTCCTCCCTCTTCTTCTCCATCCAGGAAACGCCCATCATCCCGACTCCAAACTCTGCTCGCCCGATGATCAACTTTCCCTCCTCAAATTCAAATCCGGCTTCTCTGACAACACCACCACCAAGGCCCTCTCCACATGGAGACCCGCCAGCGATTGTTGCTTCCACTGGAAGGGCGTTCGCTGTAACCTCACCACCGGCGCCGTCATCAGCTTGAAGCTGCATTGTTCCCAGGAATTGAAACTTCAAGGCACCCTCTCCCCTGCCCTCGGCTACCTTCCGTCCCTCCGAGTGCTCGAGCTCGTCGGCTGCAAGGACATCAACGGAACCATCCCCAGGAGCCTCCAAAGGCTGACCCAACTCCAGCAGGTCGTCCTCGATGACAACAATCTCGAAGGTGAACTCCCTTCCCTCCTGCACCGACTCTCCTCCCTCGAGAACCTGTCCTTGTCCAACAACCGGCTCGCCGGAGAGATTCCCAGAAGCTTGGGAACGCTTCTCGCTTTACAATCCCTCGACCTCAGCCACAACAACTTCTCCGGATTCATCCCCAAATCCATAGCCAACCTTCCTGCCCTACAAAACCTGGATCTTTCCTTCAACGCGCTCACAGGCAACCTCCCTGTCAGCTTCAAGAAGGGCCTCCCCGCTCTCAATTCCATCGACCTCTCCTACAACAATCTCACCCTTAGAACCATCCCCCGTTGGATGCTCCACCGGAAGAACCTGACCGACGTCAACCTCGCCGGGCTCAACCTGACCGGCAAGTTGCCGGAATTCCCGCCCAACACTTCCTTGCGATCGCTGAACGTCTCGAACAACGAGATCCGCGGCGAGATCCCGCGCAATATCTCGAACCTGCAGGAGCTGGAGACGCTGGATCTGTCAAAGAACAGGATCACCGGCAGGATCCCATCGACTCTGCGCCTCGTGGAGGGGCTTCAGGTGTTGGACGTGTCTTACAACAGGCTGGTGGGGCCGATCTCACGCAGGCTGGAGGGGCTGAAGAGCTTGGCCCGCGTCAACTTCAGGAACAACAAGCTCTGCGGAAGAATTCCGCACGGAGAGTTCTTCAGTAAACGTTCCGCCAGGGTTTACGCCAACAATCTGTGCCTATGCGGTCTGCCTCTGAAACCTTGCAGCACGATCATTCCTTGATAATTAACATCGATTAGGAAGTTGAATTTCTCGGCTCGGTTGGAATAACTGATCTCGTGAATCGGAATACGTACGTCCCTCGAGCTTCTAGCTAGTTAGGGTTAAATTTGATTAATGGAGTTGCTTCTGGTTTTTATTAAAGAACACATATATATATATATAGGATAATAAAATATATTCTGTTCGTCGGATTACAGTCGAAGGTGTAGAGAGCAAAACTGACATATTTGCTAGTATTATGAATAAGATTCTGGCATTATTTTGCTTAATTTGGCGTCATATGTTTGTGTCGATATTAATCCAGCAAAATATATATATTTCATATTGAATTAACTTTCCAAAAAAAATAAAAAGTTGAATTCGCCATCTCTGGCCTGTTCCATGAACATGTACGAAGAAGTAATTTAGAAACTGTAGTTGACCGGCAAAAAACTGTAAGTAAAACTCTCGAACCCTGAACCCATCTTTTCCAACTAGAATGATGGCAAAATTGAAAAATGATGACGTAAACAAGCTTTTCCCTATATTAGTTTTCGACCGGCCAAGGTAAATAGTTGAGAATTGAACTATAAATATATGAGAGATAACTGAACGTCCTTATCGCTACATTATAATCTCGGAGCATACATATCGTCCAAAAATAAAGCTCAATTTTTTATTTATTTAGTTTTTTTGCTACCATTGATATCTACGCGGATGGTTGTTTGAATAAATTTTAGGATTAATTTTTAATAGATAAAATATCTAGTTAGTGCCTCATCTTCTTCGAATTGTATTAGGATAAATATCCTTCATAATTTATGCTCTTTCAGAGAGTGTAAGATTTTTTTAAAGTAGCCGAAGATGATTTTGTTGGTGCCCTAAGTTAGTTTTGATGTGATCAACTAAGTTAGACTAGGTCATATTGTGTTCTAACCTTGTGTCTAAATATGCAGAAGCTTAAGAACATAAGAAGTTGAGCGAAAGACGTGGCGGACAGGAAGGATGGCGAGGGAAGACAGTCAACGGGTTCGACGCATCCAAGGGACGAGAAGCTGCAGAAGAATACACCGACAAAGCGAGAAGGACGGGCATGGCAGTCCGAGGGACAAGAAGCCCAGGAGGAAACTCGCTTGAGAAAGGACGGAACATGAGTTTGGGTGAGTCATATTCCGGATGTCCGAAATCCCCCAGGTGACTAGAGACGAAGTCGGACGCTTCGGGAGCGAGCTGGATGGACCGGGATCAAACCTGACCAGTCAACACGAAGTTAACTGATCCAGGCACCCGGACAAGAACAGGGCACCTGGACCCCTCCCGGCACCAGGACTGGCAACGATGCGTATTCGGTCCACATCAGCACAGTTCAGGCTCCCGGACCAGTACAAGTGCCCAGAGATGGATAAAGTTTTATCCACGTGTGAGCGGCCGGACCAGTCCAGGCGCTTGGAATTGCCACGTCAGTATTTTGGATAGAATCGACCAAGAGCTATAAATAAGAGCCTTGGTCGAACTAGTTTTATATAACACACTCTGTTTGATTTTGTATTTCCAGCTTCTTTGTTTACGAGCTTCGTTTCTGTGTATGAGGCTTCTCCGTCTCTGACGTTTCATTCGAGAAGGAGATCTTCTTAGTGGGCTTTATTTTCCTTGGATTAACAACCTCCTCAGTTGCAACCAAGTAAATTTTTGTGTCTCATACTCTTTTAGATTTTGTTTAATTTATGTAAGTGTGTATTTGTTTTAAAGTTGTAATCCCAAGAAAGGTATATTTTGATTTACGCAGGTAATTCACCCCCCTCTTGTCAGACACAGGGACCAACAATTGGTATCAGAGCAAGAACGCTTCAGGAGGACTAATCGCCGAACGAAGCATAGAAGAAATGGCCGGACCAAACATCTACTCACCAAAGTTCGAGGGGAAATTCACAATTTGGAAGAAATGCATGGAGGTATTCTTCAAAACTGATTTTGAAATTCTGTTAATTATCAAATATGATTTTGTAGCCCCCAAGGACCAATAAGTAGCGCTAACGGAAGAGATCCAGTCGACCAAGAAATAGCATGCCGACTTCGTAGCGAATGGTCGAGTAGAATTCCATCTGCTTGACGTACTGCCTCCATAAGAAGTCAGCAAAATCAGAAAATACGAATCTGCAAAGGAACTTTAGGAAAAGTTTATAGAGCTACACGAAGGAACCACGGAAGCAAAACTCGCAAGAACGAACTTACTCCGAAACTAACTCACCAACCTCCGATTACACAAAGGTAAAATGGTCGCGCATTTACACGCAAAACTAAAGGAGTTGATTATGGAATTAACAAATCTCGGAGAAAAGGTAATCAATCGAAAATAAAAAAATTATGCGCTTAACGTTTTTCCTAGAGTGCAGGTATGATCGGCCCTAGTATATGCATATTACATCTCTAGGGATCTAGAGGTAAGCAGTCTCGAAGAACTCTTTAATTTTCTACTTTTAAATACATGAAAAAAGATGTACAGATCCAAGGAAGGACTCAAGCCAAAACATAGCCTTTAGGGTGCGTTTGGTTCAAGTTATCGTATATTACCTTGGTTATGTGATTACCAGGTAATCACATTACCAAGGTTATGGGGAATAAAACATAACCTAATTTTGTTTGGTTCAAATCTAAGTAATCCAACAAA
>JBAMIE010000098.1:7130374-7144435 GCA_037177295.1 Kaempferia parviflora
CTTAGTTTCCATCAGGTAAAATGGAAATGGAGGATAATCTAGAACGCACTAGTCAAAAAGTGCTGCTAGGAATTCTGGATGAATATTTCTAATGACAATTTAAAAAAAATAAAATAAAATCATTGTCCCTTTTTGTATAACAAGTTACCAATTACCAATGGCACACTATTTTTTGTATCTCGTAATATGTTGCTCATACTTACGGATGGATTTGTTATCCTTGCTTCTTCATATTTATAGTTCAACAACTCCTTTGAATTTTCCTCTGATTTGAAATAGACGCGGGGGTGGACTTCGGGGCAAAAATTTCAAAACAAACATGAATTATGGTTGTGTTACAATCTAGTACCTGAACTTCTTTTTCGATCCAATTATATTTGTGAACTTTATAAATATCAATTTGGGCATTCCATCAACTTAAACCAGTAGAATATGACAAGAAACTATCTACGACACCCTAACAGTTTTTGTTAATCAGTAAAATAAATTTCTAAAAATATTTTGAAAATTTCCCCTTTCTCCCATGCTGTTTCTTCATCTCACCATAATGACTGTAGGCTGGAGGCAGCTCCATCCACACTATGGGCAACAATAACAATATAGTGCATTCTTTAGGATGGGGCAATATTGGTGGCAAGGAGGAGATACTTTCATGCACGTGACTGCATTAGAAATATTTGTACTTGATTGCAACATGCCCCATATTTCACATACTACTATTTGAAATTTTTATCCTTAGCTTTATAAAGAAAGTACTAGTAGTCTTCAACCAAAACCTGGGATTCAACAGTCCTATGTAATTAGACCATTCTGTTTTGCAAACATGTACTTAATTATCTTATACCACGCCAATGCTGTATTTGTTGCGTGGATAGTAAATTTTGGACTCTCTCCAACACTGTGATTGGGAAGCAACTGTTGTTATTTGAGGAACTATAAGGTGGGTTGTAAAAATTAGGCTTTGTTCTATTAAGAAAAATGTTTTCTTGCATATTGTAGGCTTTCTTGTGAAGATCGGGATGGATCATACTTTCTAGATGATACATGCTAATATTTTTTCTACCATGTTCTCATTGAAGGAAAGTAAACATAATATGACGGTTAGATTCTGAAAATATTTATCTGAATTGAAGGTCAAACAACTGCGCCTGTGAAATTGTAGTGTGGAGTGTGGTGATCAAGCAAACATCCATATAGTTTCAATCTAATGTTTCAAGAACACACTAAAAGTGAAGTAATTCAAAGAAATTATAGGGCATATGTTAACTATAATCTCTAATGATTAACTTATGATCTTCTTACTGAATGACTGAGAGGTCCTTGGGTTATTTTCGTTTGTTTCAAGCTTGGAAAATATGACCTATTCAGTTCATCTTGAGAGGGATTTCTGTGGCTATATATAAGATCAAGTGAAGTGCATGCCAAGGAATTTTTTTTATTGTTAATTAGGGCCTTTGTGATTGATCAATGTGAATGAATGGATTTTTCTTTTTCCTTTTAGTCAGCATCTTTTCTTCTTTAGTTTTTCTATTCAACAAAGTCTGTGGCTCGTTATAGTTGAAAACATGGAAGAGAAAGGACAAAATATTTATCCAAATACAGCATAAGCCTGGTTTAATTGACAATTGAAAGAGGCAAAAACAAAGAAAAGGGGCAAGGAAGAGAAATGAGGAAGAAAAGAATGGATAAGGATAGTATGAATTCTCTCTTCTTTTTTATTTGTTTGTTTGGGTGTGTCAGAGAGAAAAGAAATGTTGTTAAATAACTTGAAGAGAAAAGAAATTAGTATGCAGACTTCTATTTAAATGTTTGTAGTATTAGTACCTAGGTCTTAGCTTTAAATAAACAAAGTCATGAGCTTGCCAATCTTATCAAAAAGGTATTCAGGTGAGCACCTGGGCAGTAAAGTCAAGGACCAATCAGGAGCCACAAATCTTGTTAAGGGGATCACTTCAACTGAGTGTTGCCTAAGCGAGTGCCTTATTATAACAAATTTATAATTTCTTCTACCTATTCCACGGCACATGTTTCCATTTTTCCAATCTAATTTGGCTTTCTATCTTAGTAGATCTCAGTTTGTGCTGCTTTATGTCTTTTGAAAGTGATCACCTTTTTGCAGTGGATTTGGCATTCACATCATTGGTGGAGTTTACATTAACCCCATCCTTCATTTATTTCATACTGGACCTGCAATCCAGAAGCCATTGAAACAGAGATGTGCTTGCAGTAAACGTTGGAGAGATCATTGTATTATGGGAAGCAGTGAAGCTGATGCATCTGCCAAAACTCCAAGAACATCTGTAGCTCAGGTACTCTGCAATCCTCGTATCATCAATTCAATCACTATGGTTTTAGCTTTTATACTTTATTTTAGTTTGTTTTCTTGGAAAACCAAATTCTCTCTTGAGTGTTCTTATTTAGGAGCAAACCCCTGCCACTAGCTCCACCCCGGCTGTAACTGTTTACCCAGACTGGTCGAGCTTTCAGGTGGTATACCTTATTTCTGTCAATCAATTGTTTCACCATTTTTGTCATGAAGGTTCTTACTTGTAGATAATGCATATGCTTGGGGAGGCTCATCAAGTTGTCACTTCTTCTGACAGGCATATTCACCAATTCCACCGCATGGGTTCTTTCATTCTCCTGTGGCATCTAGTCCTCAGCCCCATCCTTACATGTGGGGACCTCAGGTGTTTCTTGTTATTCAAATAATTCAAAGGATTCTTTTGAATGTTTTTTTGTTTAAATAATTTGAAGAATTATATTGAATGTTTTTGGACATATCAGAAGAAAAAACTTAGTGAGGCACAAACACTTATATTTGTCATTATAGTTTGCAATCATTTTGGGAGCCCAGAAAAGATGGAATTTTGATGTCTTTTATTTAGGTTGTCACAACATTGCATGGATTGTATAAGTTTCTTACATTGTAATAGTCCATAGACCAACCAGGTGAGCGATACAGTAAGAATCAAATTCTCATGACAAATTCACACTGCTTGGATTTACTAATGCAGTAGTGAGGCCAATATACAAGCTATGCAAAATCACACAGGAATAATCATACATGGATACATTTCTTGCAAAATGCTTTTATTGATATAAAGTGAATTTTTTTTTGTCTATTTCTCTTGTGGTTTTTGGTTATATATTGAAGCTTCATTAATCTCTCTACTTATTTTTTTTACTATTTAATTTCTTTGTAATTTAGCAGCAGATACTCATTGTTGCTTCTAGTTCATTATGTTGGATCTATATTTTTCGATCTTGCTATGAAACCTTCATTTTTTAGTCATTTTTATCTGCAGCACCTTATGCCACCATATGGGGCTCCGCCAGCTCCATATGTGATGTATCCTCCTGGAGGGTTATATCCTCATCCATCTATGCCTCCTGTATGTTTTTCAAATTTTATCTTGGATTGTCTTACACAAATGCTTTATATTCACAAATGTACCTTGTGCCACTTTTAATTGTGCAAATGTTGAACAGGGGGCACACCCTTTCAGCCCCTATGCAATAACTTCCCCAAACAGCAATGTTGAGGCTTCTGTGAGTTGCCACTCTCATACAACCTTATTTTATTTACTTTAATTATATATGTGGGTTTTTAACACCACTTACATATCTTATCTCTAGGGAGCCATTGCTGGTGTGGAAGTAGATGGTAAGTCATCTGAAGGTATGGAAAGAAGTCCTCTAAAAAGATCCAAAGGAAGTTTAGGTAGTTTGAATATGATTACAGGAAAGAACAACAGTGAGCCAGGTAAAACTTCAGGGCAACCAACCAATGGAACATTTTCTCAAAGGTATTTGAAAATTGAGATTGACCATTTTGAATTATTTACTATGTTAAGAGCAACAATTAGTGTAATATTGTCTATTGGATAAATGTGCATGGTTTTGTAGCGGCGAAAGTGGAAGTGATAGTTCAAGTGAAGGGAGCGATGCCAATTCTCAAAATGTAAGAATTTCTGTCATACTCATATTTTTCTGTGGATTTTATTTTATCTCTTATATTTATCATCGGAGGATAATGGAGAGAGCCATTGGAATAGGCCTTTATAACTTATATTATGATCCTTTATCCGTTGCTTTCCATTATGTGGATGGTTGGTTTTATATTTTCATTCTAAAATTGCATCCTATGCGTTATGAACTGATCTGAGATGACTTGTCTCACAATAGCTATGCTTTACATTAAATTTGTGGTGGAAATAAAATTGTATTCAATATTTTTAATATTACAATGACTATATAAAAGTTGTAACATAGCAAAAAAGGAAATATCTCAAAGGAATATATCACAATAAATCTAGAAAATTGGAGAGAAATGTGGAAATTAGGCAAATTTGGCAAGATTCAAAGCAAATTAGACGGAAAATATCTTCTAGTATCTTTCCATTCATGGAAGTGGTCTGAATCACAATTTCAGCTAGAATTGACTTTGGGATTTGGTCAATCAAATTCAGATATTTTTATGGAATGCACCTTGAAATGCTTGCATGCCAAATGAAAGAATGAAGAATGAGAGAGTTGAGGATGGACCAGGAATGGAGGGAGGACAAGAGAACTAAACCTAGGCCATGCAATTCTAATGCCTACCTTCTGAAAGTGTTGCCCAATGATCCACTTTTTAACTTCGCTATCCATGGAATCCTATGCCTGTACGGAGTGGCATCTACATATTTTGACGGTTAAGTACAACAGTAAACAAGACTGCTAAGTTTTGGCAATATAAAATTAATGAGTTAATTGACAACTCTAGCCTATAGTTATGGCATTTCTAAGGTTCCAGTCCAAACATTAAAATATAACAAATATTACCATTAAGAATCTTATGTAAACACCTTCAGATATTTTTAACTTCGCTGTAGTGTGCTTACTTGGCAATTGCCATTAGCATGTCAAAACTATTGGTGATTCAACATATCACTTAACAAGTTGTCAACATCCAACAAAAGATGCAATGCAACTAGAGCTAGCATAAATTGTGAATATCCCAAACCCATTGCCTTAACCTGTGTATCAAGAAAGGAACTCAATGTTTCACTGTGTGGAAAAACCTAGGAAAATACGAGGGTAGGAAAATAACAGGCGGGCTCATCTTTCCTTTGGTTTCCTTCATTGAGAGACCAAACACAATGAGTGAGTGGTGAACTCCACAAAAGGAACTCAATGTTTCATTGCATGGTGAACTCAATGAGACTCCATGTGAGGTTTTAAATTCTAAGAACCTTTATAATTCACCAATGAGTGCATAATCCCCAGATAGGAACTCAATATTTGATTTTGTGGTGTTACCATTTGATCTAAGTTCACCCAATCTAAGCTGCCAAGCCATTGAGCTGGTGTTACCACTTGATTTCGTGGTGCATCCGACAATGCATTCGGACCCACCTGCTGCTTGCGTATGCGCTCGAAACGGCCGCGGTGCTGGTTTTGCTTGTCTTGCCGAACGGTAAAAACCGTGGCGACACTGAACAACATTTCAATCACTGTCTGAAACTACTATTTAAAGATAAAGCAAGAAGGCTTTACATTTATGAATAATTAGGTATATGCATGAGCTATGATAAGATTATATCTCTTGATGCATCAATTAGGTGAATGAATGTGACTATCATTGGTGGTGGAAGGAACTATAGTGGGGCATCTAAAAGGGACTGCTAAAGAACCTATAAAAACTCAAGTTCGATTGGTGATAATGCCCTCATAAAATTGTAAATGTTGGAATAAACTAATGTAAATTTTTTTCTGCAGTTACACACTTGCCATTTGCTAATCAACTGTAGCATTTATCATTCATAAGATGTTTGAAGAGTGATGCAATAGATGCTATAAGTTAATAGTAATAATAGTTAATTATCATGAGCTAGGATACAGTAATATCTCTTGATGCATCAATTAGGTGAAAGGATGTGACTATCATTGGTGGTGGAAGGAACAATAGAGGGGCATCTAAAAGGACTGCTAAAGAACCTACAAGAACACATTCGATTGGTGATAATGCCCATCTAAAAGGACTGTTAAAGAACCTATATGAATTCAAGTTTGATTGGTGATATTGGCCTCATAAAATTGTAAATGTTGGAATAAATTAACGTAAATTTTTTTACACACTTGCCATTTGCTTATCGACTGTAGTATTTATCATGCATAAGATGTTTGAAGAGTGATGTGAAGTGTGTTGCGTTAGATGCTATAAGTTATGGTAATAATAGTTAATTAGGCATGATTGCTGAGTAGAATGGATATGGTTATATAGAAGACTACCATCTCGATTATTGAACCACATTTCCATATTATCCATTGAGACCTTTTGTTATCTATTGTAGCTGTGACACATTTCATCCTTAGAAAAATGTTGATGATAAATATCAATCCTCTGTGAACATGAGTGTGGCCTGCAATGAATCTCTGGATCTGTGAACAAATAATTTTCTTGTTCAAATTATGCTAATTCAATTGTGGTTTGCTGTTGCTGTTCCATTAACCACCAAATTCTTAACATGTTTACAGAGTTGATATAGAAATAGTAGTATTTTTTTTTTCATCTTCCAGTTTTTCTTGAGTAAAAGTAGTTATTTGAATTTTAAATGAATTTGAGTTTCTGTTTTGTCTTGACTTAATAGCTTAGGGCATTTATTTGATGATGTCTCTCACAGGATTCGCACACAAAGACAGCTCGTGGACATGAATCTCATGGTGGTGTGTAAATACAAATATATGTAGTTATTATGTTTATGTTCCTCAGCTTTAATATTTTTGGACTATAACAGGGGTTTCCGAGAGCGGCAATATTGCTGGTGGATCTCAAAATGGTGTGTCCCGAACACCATCACAGGCGATGTTGAGTCATCAAATGGCTATGGTGCCTTTGCCTGCAACACCACCTGGATCAATAACTGGTCCTACCACAAACTTGAATATAGGGATAGACTATTGGGGCACTCCAAGCTCATCACCTATTCCAATGCATGGAAAAATTCCTGCAACTGCAGTTGGAGGGGCTGTAGTTCCTGGTGCTCCATCAGATCTTTGGTTGCAGGTTTCCATTACTACTCCTATTGAAATTGTTCTGCAAATTCTTGGTTTAGGTTATTTTGTTCCATTAGTATTTGTGTCTTCTCACGTGCCATGATTGTGTTTAGCCCATTATCTGATCGTTACAAATTGCATGGATTAGTTGGTACTTGGAAAAAAATTTCAGCTCAAGTGCTATTGTAGAAGAACAAATTTGGACAAATTCATTGTCCTTATGAGTCTTCTTTCTTCCTTTCACATCTATGCATAACATTTTCCGTTAGAATGGCACTTCTTGAAGGTTGAAACACCACCCTTGTAATCCTTAGGAAGGCACGTTAATTGCCTTCCGGGCTTGGTGTGGTGGTAAGAGGCAGGGTGCATTTCCCAAATAACTAGGGTTCAATTCCCACGTAGGGCACACGTACGGCGATTGAACTACTGGTGAAACGGGAGCCGCGTCTGGAGCCACCACACTTCCTGGATTTACTTAAGGCATATTCACTGACTTGATTAGGAGGATAATTTATGGTATAGTAGATGCTAACAAGACGCTATGTATCCACTGACTCGATTAGGAGGATAATTTATGGTATAGTAGATGCTAACAGGACGCTATGTATCCACTGACTTATCTCGGTGTGCCTGAGCATATACCTCTCCCCATGTCTTGACCATTTGCACTTATGGCTAGTAGCCACCCATGATTTACCTCCTCTGTGTTGGCTCTGGGACGGGTTGGCGGGGGCGCTGGGGCGAGCGAATTCGCCTTTTGCCCCATATGTATCCACTGACTTGATTTAGTGCCCAAGTTCAAAATGCAACCAACAACTATCAGAAAACATCCACAGAAATCAAAATGCTGGCACCAGGCTACTAGAGGATCAAGATTACATCAGTTTATGAGGAGCTATATCTAGACCCTAGTTGGAATTGCTGCCTATGTAGGGTCTCAAGATAAAAGGATCCTTGTACTGGTCTAACTGGACACACCCAAAGTTGTAGGAGGCAATCCATGAATCTACCAAAGAAAACATCCAGACTCCTAGATTGAAAATGACTTCACTTACTGCCCAGACCATATAAATCCATGCTGGACATAAGGTGTTGGAGACCGAAGTGAATACTTACCAGTAGATTACTATAGCTGTCTGTGATGGAAAGGTTGATGGTAATTGCCATGAATCCATGCTTTGAAAATAAACAGTGATAAAAGACAGTATTAAATTCCTCTTCCTCTACGCAATACTGCAATGTGGCTCCAAATGCCAAATGTTTTTTCCTTCCAAGAAGCTCTTGGCATTCATCTTCCCATGCAAGACCAACCGGGCAACATTTGATGCTTTGGGGGAGAAAAAGGAAAACCATATCAAATTAAAGTACTGACCAAACACGAATCTGTATGATAGCAGTGAGTAAGCTGAACTTGGGAAAACCTGTTTGGAGCCTATCTCTTTGTAGTGAAAGAATGAGGACTGCTGTAGATTTGTCAGACCATGTGATATAATTCCTACAGGGAAAAGAAGTTGGTCAACATTAAGACAATACCAGAAGTGGGCAAGACAATCTTGGTGTCCATTTTTTTGAAAGAACAAGCTGTGAATAGCTCAAGAATTATAGAATGCAACTTAAGAACCCTGTACCACTGGCTGCATCAATTGAGATGTTGCTAGCAGCATAGCCACACCTTTAATATGCAAAAAGCTGAGAATTTCTCTTACATCTAAAATGCCTTGATGACCATTTATGGTTGGGTTCCACAATAGGCCAATTTTGCTTATAAAAAATGTTGGGAAATGAAACATCAGAAAGTAGAAGCAGGAACAGTGGTCTATATATAAATTCAAGTTGTAATTATTAAGATTTTAGTTTTCTTCCTGTCTGTTAACATCTTTCCATACTTTTCTATTGGTCAGCGTTAGGCATTCTCCAGTGAAGTGGGGCTTTATCTAACAATACTTGCTCTCATAAACTAACAACTAGAGTTAACTCTGGTGTTCTTGATATTTCTGCTAACATTCAGTTTGCAATTTTCAGGATGAGAGAGAACTTAAAAGGCAGAAAAGAAAGCAATCAAACAGGGAATCTGCTCGTAGGTCCAGACTACGCAAGCAGGTATTTTATTTGAAATTAGTTTTCTTATGTGTCGAATAATTGTTTGGCCATATGAAGGTGTAGTTACATTGGTAGCTAATGATCACAGGCCGAATATGAAGAGCTGGCAGTACGAGCTGAGGCTTTGAGAGAGGAAAACGCCAACTTGAGGGCAGACCTGACAAGGATCAAGAAGGAATATGAGCAGCTTGTTTCTCAAAACGCATTGCTTAAGGCGACGAGATTAATCTTCTTCCCCTACTTCATTAGTATCTACAAATGCTTACCCCATGCAATCTGTGGCAATTACTGATCGTTAAACTAAATCTTTCAGGAAAAGCTCGGCGAACCAGAGCAACGTGCAGATGATCCAAGTGCTGATAGAAAGGAGCAAGGTTCTGTAGATGAAAACTCCAGAATGAATTTGGATTCTGATGCACAAGCAGCAAAAACAGACCAAGGGCAGATGGACGTCTAGCCTGGCCGGTGCACAGATCAGAGCCTGACCCTGAGTGACCTGTATGCATACCCGATTAGTCTGTAACTGAAATTTACAGTGTTTTTTCTCAGCTGGCTGGTCATTAGATAGACTGATATCAAAATCAGCCGCCTTAGGTCTGGCTTGCCTATAATTATGTTCTCACTATTTAAGCTGGTATAGGGTGGGTGCATAAACCCGGCTTCCTTTTATGCTGAAGCATGGCTTGCTCAATTGCCTCTTAATTTGTATGTCTAACCCTCAATTGAATGTATTGACAACAGCGATTATTGCTAATCCAATGATGTTGACTCTTTCGTCGCAAGAGAATCTGCATAAGTTTTCGTTTGCCAAAGTGATGATAAACCTTATCCTAAAAGGTTTTCGAATTGTTTGTCTAAAGTTCAACAACAATGTAAATGATTTAAAGACTCATCTTTTATTCCTAAAGAAATTTTACTGTCTAAAGTAAGCTTACTTGTATAATTCTGTTTGCAGATATCAAGGAATAAATCCTTGTGAGGTGTTTCTATTGTACATGATATAATTATTTATTTTAGCTGATTTGTAGTCCTGCCTAACAAATTGGGATGTCTTTGGACCTCTTGATAATGAAATACTTTTATAAACAATTTTAACAAAACCCTCGACCCAACACTTAATTGATTAATCATATGCATTCTCTTTCATCCAACATCAGATGGAAAACAAACTATTCCATAGTATTCCCTCAAATCACACCAAAGTTTTCACCAAAAAAATAAATATTTAACCTAAATGATAGCAAAAAATAATTACATTTATCTCAATCATCTCTCATAATTCATTTTTAAATTATGTAAAGGGAGATAATCATAGAGTCAGTTTATAGTTGACTGTAAAATGATTAAGAGGTGGGAAATTTTTTTTTCCAAGGACATGTATCTATCGGGATTTGATTTCTGCCCTATTAATTATAATAATCTGTTATCTTCTGTTATCCATGGGGAAGAGGATATTTAGCCCAAATATGTGGAACCGCTACATCAGCAGCCCTCCTAGAGCCGGCTCCACGGATATGGAAGGAGGTAAATATAGATATATAAGCGTCAGACGCATGACGAGGTGTATCCTAGGGCCTCAGTTTCTGAGAGGATATTTAGCCCAAATGACTGTAGGCTTGGTTGCTCTATTAAGTTTACTAATTTTATGAGCAGAATCAAACGCATAGTTGTTTTTTTTTTTTTAATCAATTAAAAAACATACCTAAATTGAAAAAGTTTAGGTTAAAGTCCAACCAAAATTATCATTTGTATTTGCCTTGATTTTAATTGAAATTTTAAACCAGCATTCATGGAAAGTTAGAAAGGTGTTAAAATATAATTTAGTGTTTTAGTTCACATTGATATGGAACATAAAGAGGGCTCATAAAGAGGGCTCTAAAATCGGTCTCTATAAAAAATTAGTTGTTTACTATTTACTACTAAATATCTATTACTAAGGGCAACATGGTTACAGTCTGTAATTTATTATATAATTATTTATTGGTTATAGTTCAATTTTATTAATTTCATCAGGACAAACTATATCCAAGTTGATTTTTTTTTAAAAAAAACTACTACTTTTTACCTCGAAATCAAACTTATAAATTATAAACTTTACTTTTCATTAATTCAATTTATTTTTATTAATTTTGGACCATGACCATCTCTGAATTCATCATGAAGCATCATGTAACGAGGTCTTGAGGTTGAAATTCAATGTATCTAAGTATATATCTCCTTCATATTTTAACCATTTGTATTAATGGCTAGTAGCCACCCGTGATTTACCTACTCCGTGATGTTATAGAAACGGGTTGGCAGGAGCACTGGGACGAACGAATCACCTTTTGTCACATGAAGCATCATGTAATTCCCATGTAGTTAGTATCAATATGGATAGTTACTCTAATAAATTTTGAGATTAATTTTCAACCTATCTAAAATGTTTCACTGGGTATCTGACCTTCCCCATATAAACAATCATTATATTAAGACAAATGTCTCTATGATTTATCCCCTTTCAGGGAGTATGGGGCTACTCTAAGAGACAATTAAGATGACGACTTTACCTTTACTCTAGTCATGCAACATCATATACCTTGCTAAATTTATCTAGGCGTCGCAATCCGAAACATGTTGCAACCTAGTCCATGCATAGGGCTTCCAAACCGAGCCAAGTCTAGTTTTATGATGTTTAAATTTATTTGATAATTGGGCTGGGCCAAGCCGAGTCTAATTATAAAATGAATCAAAATACTGTAATACTTGTTAAGCTTGATTTAGTTTTTTGTACGAACTACTTGACCTTGATTTATTTAAATGTTATTAACCACTCCGTTTAAGCTTGTTTGATTTGGGACACTTCGGAACTAGAGGGGTATGAATAGCTCGCTCGCTTCGCTTCGATGATGATGTAGCAGTGGAAAACTCAAAGCAATGCTAACACTAGGATTTACTTGGTATTCACCTCAAAATGAGGTGACTAGTTTAAGGATTCACATATGAGCACTCTCTCCACTAAGAAAACACTCCTTCTCGGAACAATCCGGAGGTAGAGAAATCTCGTACAACTCCAAACAAGAGATACAACTCAAAATAAAAAATAAATACAAGAATACAAATGAAAACTTTGCTTCCAGATCTTTTGTAGCTTTTGAACACCTCTTGATTCTTAGAATTGAAGCAATACTTGTCTCCAAGAAGCTCTCAAGAACTAGTATTAAGGTTGGAGAAGAATCAGGAGAGAAGAGCTCTTTGGGCGTCGCAGCGATCACATCTTTTAAACCTGATGTGTCGCAATGATCGGATCGATCGATCAACTGATCGATTGGGACAGCGGTAGACCCGGCTTAAGGCATAAGCCCCAATTTTATTAGGACCCATTACTATTAAAATTTTTAAATAAATTTAATGACTATTATTTTCCTATAACGACCCTGCTGTCCAAGAGTCATGCATGCGTGCTTCCAATGCACATGATTTTACATGCTTAGATTTACACATATTTTGCTTGCTTCCAATGCACAATGCACATGATTTTGCATGCTTCAATTTCTGTTGAACCATAGTTTCCTTCAATTAATTAGAATGGAACTGCATTTAATTATATATTAATTATAATTATTATATTCTCTTATCCTAAAATTCTTCTAAACTACGATATAACAATATAAGACTTAATTTTTTTACCCAATTTTATAATTAGCTATAACTACATAAGACCTAATTTCATTTTTTTTATCCCATTTTATAATTAGTTAATCATCGACTCATTCTATCATTAGTGTTCGATCTATATTTTTTCCTCCCTCATTGTTGATTCTCTAAGAAGACATCCTTCTCTTATCTGTAATATTTTTTCACTCTTTTCTTTTTCTCAAAATATTCTTTATTGTTATGTATAAATGATAAATTATGGATGTAATGGATTATGAATCTAAACATCATTGTAAAAAAATATTATTAGCAATTGCATGAGAATTTTTTTTTCTTTTTTCGGTGCAACCAAATTAATACCTTTACAAACAAGATTTATGCACTTAAAAAATCATAAAATATGATTCATGATTTTTTTAAAATACTTTTTAAGTGCACTTTTATATTTATTATATATTTTTCAGTGTTGATTTATTATATATATACTGCTTAGATTAATTGATTCAAATCAAATATAATATTTCTTATTTTCTTATTATATTTGTGTAGTAATAATCAGTATTAATAATTTTACATCAAAATTAAAAAATTAAATTTTATATAAAAATATATTTTTAAATTAATATTTTATTTTTAAAAAGATTAAACCTGCATGAAAAGTCGATCAAAAGTGTGAGAGAAATTTTAATTTTGTTTATAAAAAAATTATTAAACGATTTTTTGTCCTAGGGTCTTATGTAACCAAGACGATCTTGAGCAGCTGGATCGATCAGCTGATCGATCTAGCTGGCTTATGTCCAATCGATTCCGTCTAACATTTGGTCAACCGTGATCTGTCGAGACTTTCTTATGCTTAACATCCGATCAACTTTGACCTACCAGGACTTCATCACCAAGTGTCCAATTAAACCTTTGACCTACTTAAACTTTTCTTCATATGCCAAGTGTCTGATCCTCCATGACTTATTTAGACTTCTAAACACCAGGTGTCCTATCAACGTAGACCCACCTGAATTTTCCAATACCTAACTTCACTGACCAGAACTTTTCACCTAGCTTCACTCACTAGGATTTTCTCACTACCTAACTTTGTGTTTTCAATGTGGGACTATGTTTACAATCTTGCAACCCAACAATCCCCCCTCGGTCCAACCTAGCCACAACTAGGACTTCCTGCCTGGTGTCTGGTCCTCCTGATTCGGACATAGGAGCTCCCAATCCTTTGTTAGAGGTCAACATTCTATCCACATGGTTCGATCGGATCATAACTCTTATGCACAGTCG
>JBAMIE010000098.1:7389181-7400826 GCA_037177295.1 Kaempferia parviflora
CTTTTTGTGGGCCCAGTCACATTATGAGTCTATCCTTGAAATTTTTATTGAAATTTTTTCCTTGAACAAATCATTTCTCATACCAATATTTGTCAAGTACATTTTGGTTTCTTCTTCAGGCTCTCCCAGTAAATGAGATCATGATACCGTGTCCTTTTCTAGTAAAATATAAATCATAGATTCCATTATAAAAAAAGTTAAATCATAGACCATTTATATCCGACTTTTAAATTAATTAAAGTGGAAGATATTTGTTTTTTTTTTTCAGGCATGTCAAGTCCTTATAACAAGTGATCCCTCGATCAATGACTCATATCAAATGCGACAATCAATGGATTTCCTGCCCGGGTGCTGAACGGTTGACTTTTCTTTCTTTTTGGATAATATTTTTATTTAATGCAGCGATAACGAATCAACGAGCATGATCGTTTATAAGGCTCGTACTTATCTACATACTGCAACCCACTGCGACTGTCCATGCTTCAAGCAATCCGAATCATTGCATGCATCTCTCTGACATCTCTGACAAAATTTCATATTCCAGGAGATAATTCATCTGCATGGCGAGAAGAGTGAAATGCTTAACCTCTCCATCCTCTCTATGGCCATGCCCCATCCTTTTTCTCCTCTTTCTCTTTTCTTTTTCATATTTATCGGTCTCCCAGTTCGTGAGTCCCTCCTCCCAACTAGCCACTGATCAGCATGCTCTCATCTCCATCAAGTCTCTCCTCTATGATCCACTCGAAACATTGGCTTCCTGGGAGAACACCTCCATCCATTTCTGCCATTGGAGAGGAGTCACGTATCATAATCTTGGAGGTGAACCTAGAGTCACAGCTTTAGAGCTGGAGACCCTCAAGTTAGCAGGTCCAATATCTGCATCGTTAGCCAACCTCACTTTTCTCGAGAAGCTCCATCTCCGTGAGAACAAACTTAAAGGTCCCATTCCGCAGGAGCTTGGCCTTCTTTCTCATCTTCAAAGTCTCGATCTGAGCGTAAATTCTCTTGAAGATACGATCCCGTTGTCTCTGTTTCAGAATTGTTCTAATCTCCAAAACTTCAACCTGAGTGGCAACAGTTTGCATGGGACCATCCCAGGCAACCTTAGCAACTGTTTAGACCTACAATTCATAAGATTGGAAAATAATATGTTTGAAGGAGAGATCCCAAGTGATATCTACTCCCTCCCAAAGCTTCAGGAGCTCAACATATGGCATAATAATCTCAATGGAAGAATTCCTCCGGAGATTGGGAACCTTTCAAGCTTGACAATACTTTCATTATCTGGCAACAAATTCAGAGGCCCAATTCCTTCTGAAATAGGTAATCTTTCATCCCTTGTTGACCTTTCCCTGTCAAGTAATCAACTTTCAGGTACCATCCCATCCAGCATCGGCAATCTTAGCAGCCTGACTAAACTCTTTCTGCAATTCAATAATCTCACCGGCACTATCCCACAAGAGATCACGAAGCTTGTCAATATGCGATCACTAAAGCTGGAGGCCAATCATCTTTCTGGGATCATTCCTAAAAGCTTGGGCCTCTTGAAAAATCTAGTTAGACTTACTCTTGGTGGTAATCAGCTTGAAGCAACAAGTATTGCCGAGTGGAGTTTTATTGACGCTTTAAGCAACTGCACCCACCTTAGAATTTTGGAACTGCACAGCAATAACTTACGTGGCATGCTCCCCAAATCCATAGGCAATTTGTCAAAACATCTTGAAGGGCTTTGTCTTCACTGAAAACCAAATTGCTGGAAGCCTTCCTGCAGAAATTGGAAATTTTAACTTATCATTAATTGAGATGCGGTCCAACCGTCTCAGTGGTACCATTCCTAAAGAACTGGGAAGCATCAACAGGTTAGAAACAATAAACCTGAGTAGCAACTTCTTGACTGGAGAAATCCCTACAGAAATTGGCAACCTTACCAAATTGTTTTTCTTGGTCCTCGACACCAATAAATTGTATGGTCCAATACCTCATAGCCTCGGAAAGTGCCCTTTAAATGTCTTAAGCCTTGCAGCCAACAACATAAGTGGTAGTATACCAAAAGAAATCTTCTATATCCCCAACCTCTCCATCCTCTTCAATGTTTCAAACAATTTTTTGACAGGAACACTGCCTTTAGAAATTGGAAACTTGATAAACCTCAGAACTATAGATGCCTCAAATAACTGGCTGTCTGGTGACTTGCCTGGCACAATCCTTGGATGTCAACTCCTGCAGTATCTTTACATGCAAAAAAACCTTTTCCAGGGATCAATCCCACTGTCATTCAGTGAATTAAAAGGCCTTCAAGTGTTGGACATTTCATGCAACAGATTAACTGGGCACATACCATTATTTAACACTATGTCTTTTCTTATTCTCTCCAACAACTATTTTGAAGGGGAAGTACCAGTAAGAGGGGTTTTCCAAAATTTTACTGCATTTTCAGTGTCAGGAAACAGTCAACTTTGTGGAGGCCTCCGAGAGCTCAGCTTGCCATCATGCACCCCGAAGAGCAAACATCTAACCAAAAAGTTAATTGTAGTCATTTCTGTATCAGGTGTGTTTTTTTGCATCATGCTTCTTCTCTGTTTGTTTGCAATTTGTCGTAGGCTTGAAAAGTCAAGAAGCTTTTCTGATGTCAACTCAAACATCATGGAGCAATATAGGATGGTCACTTTTGCTGAGCTGTTCAGAGCCACAGAAGGATTCTCACCTGCGAATCTAATTGGCAAAGGAAGCTTTGGATCTGTATACAAAGGGAAAATAGATTGGGAAGACCACGAGGAAATTGCAGTGAAGGTACTCAACCTCCAGCAAAAAGGGGCTTTAAAAAGCTTCATGTCCGAATGTGAAGCTTTAAGAAATATCAAGCATCGAAATCTCATCAAGATTTTAACATCATGTTCAAGTATTGACTTCCAAGAGAATGATTTCAAAGCTTTAGTGTTTGAATTGTTACCAAATGGCAGCCTAGAGAAATGGATCTATCCTAAAGCCAACGAGGGCACACTACCAAGGTTAAGCCTCAACCAAAGACTGAACATATCGATAGATGTGGCTTCAGCTTTAACATACCTCCATCATCATGGCGTGACCCCTATGATCCATTGTGATCTGAAACCAAGCAATGTCCTTTTGGATCATGACATGGTTGCTCATGTGGGTGACTTTGGGTTGTCCAAATTTCTTGTCAAAACTGCAAGTTCATCAAGCCTGAGTCAGACAAATTCAGCCACATTGAAAGGGACCATAGGATATGTTGCTCCAGGTTTGTTTCACAATTGCCCTTTGATTCAAGAACATTAGCGGTCATCAAAACTAGACAATATGTTAATTTCCTTATTCTGTGTTCTGATTTTAATAAGAATAATCTCAACAAAAGAACTACATGCTCCTAGTCAATACAATCTTACTCTGTTTATTTATTAGTCTTGAACAAAATCACTGGTATAGATCATCATCATTTGTTACAATCCATGAATATTATCTTTAGTATAATTATTTCATAGGAATCCACTACTTCATGGAGCTCTACAATGTTTGAGGTTGCTCATATTCATGCTCCTCCAAATGATTTTTTTTAAAACATTCTATATTTTTCAGGATGCATACAATAGGTTGTGTTTTGTGGCATCTTATTAAGACTCTTTGGAAAACTTGAACTTTCAACTGAATTGCTTATTGTCCATCTAGTTTGATCTTTCAAAAACTTGCTCACTGCTCTATATACATTTCAGAATACGGAATGACCAGTAAAGTGTCAACTAAAGCCGACGTATACAGCTTCGGAATACTTCTACTAGAGATGTTTACTGGAAAGGGGCCTACTAGTGATACCTTCAAAGAAGGAATGAACCTCCACAAACTTGTTGAAATGACACTTCCTACTCGAATCGCTGAGATATTAGACCCATACCTCTTGATGGAAATAGAAGAATCAGGTGGCACTGATGTATCAACAAATGAATCAAAAATGAAAATGCTAGAGTGCTCTACTTCAGTGCTTAGAGTTGGTATTTTGTGCTCCAAGGAATCACCAAAAGATCGACCGCATATGGAAGATGCCATGAACGAATTAATCAAAATCAAAGATGCATTTCTAAGGTTGGCTGTTTAAAGTAGTAGGCTCGTAGCTTGCAACATCCTATAAACTATTATTTTCATGCATTATATCTTCACCCATGATGTGATTCTTTTTTTTTAAATATTCAATACACAGATTGAAGCAAAATTTAAGGCCAGAAAATTTCAAACCTTTGGTTATTGTATTTCATCACTGTTTTTTGGGGAAAATTATTCTAGTTCTGTTATTTGAATGATGTGATGCATTGTTAAAAGACATCTGTTTTTTTGGTAAATGAAGATCACGTATCATGAAATAACTTTAGAGCTATAAAGAAAACTTAACCTATCCGGATAGCATCGATATATAATTTGTTAAGAGATTGCATAATCAAAAGGCAAACCATTACGAAGAACCTTGGTACATCATTTCTTAAAATCAGCAGTGACATATTTCTTCACAGTAATTTGTTTCTCCAGAACAATGTTTTTAAAACCAGATCAATAAGAAAATTTGTCAAGCCATTGGGTCATGTGGTTTACTCAGTTGTCAAAATACCCTCCTCTACTAAAAAATTCTAACTCGTCTGTTATCTCCAAGGCGCAAACTGAGGACCTAAAAGTTCGAATTTTTTAATATTTTTGGAGTGCAAAGCACATTATATTTTGTGTTAAAGTCAAAAAAAAAAAAATATTGTGCCTCAAATTTCAGTAGTCATTTTGTGCCAACACAATGCTAAGTTTCATAGTGCAAGCTATTTTACAAATCAGCTTGAGCCTTATAATTTCAACAAGAATATTTATCAAAATTACTAGCTCATGCTATGACTTGTATTGAAGCCAAACCCCTAAAAAATCCAAATCGTTCAAAAATTCAATAGCAACCTCTTTACAAATCGACTTACAATCATTTTGTTTGAAAATAGTATCAACTTTTATAAGGCAAGTTGATCAGCAAAACAACTTGGAGTTGAATTTTATAAGATCATAATTTTTTTTTTTAATTTCTGATTTCAACACAAATCATAGATGAGCTTGTGACTCCAGAAATCTTACAAATCTTAAATTTATAGGACACAATCAGATTTATAAAGAATTTGCAACCTCAAACTTGACATTGCGTTGGCATGTAGTGGTGTCACAAGGTGATTTGCAAATCAGCTTGTGACCAAAATTATAGACACACTAAATTTTTCTATGTTTCTGACAATAACACAAATTGTAACATGTATTTGTGACTCCAAAAATGTTTTAAAAAAAATAAATCTAAAGATGTATTTAGGGAGCAAATTGATCTGTAAATCAATTAGCAAAATGAGCACTATGAAATTTAAAGATGTATTTCCAAAACAATGCACTATAAAATTTCAAAATGCCGAAAGCACACTGCTGTATGTAGTCACCAAAATGCCCTTTACCAAACCAAGAAATCTAAAATATTTCTAGAATTTCTTAAATGAATGTGCCCTATGATTATTCTAAATTCTCAAAAGGTGTCTTATCTCTCACCTACTTTTTAATTTGTCAAAAAAATAGACTTAGCTTGACAAACCAATTTATTTTCTTTTTTATTTTTCAAGCTGAAAATTATTTTAGAAAAGTACGGGTATTTTTAAATTTGTGAGAGCTACATCTACATTAAAAAAGATTTTTAACTTGAGTGAGTTATTTTGACAAACTATATGCAGTGTAAAATGTAGCTAAGACTACATATGAACTTCTAGAACCTTAAGGAAGTCATCAATGGCAAGGCATTACTTATTTAATTTGAGCATCATAGATCTACCAAGCAGCATACTTTATGGTATATATGCAATATAAAAAGACCAACTAAGATCATACTTAAATTTGTAGGACCTTAAGAAAGATATCAATAACAAGCCATTACCTATTTGAACCTTTCAAAATAGATCTATGGTGGATATTCCATATAATTGTAGTTTCCTTTTCTCGTTAGAATTACCTGATGCTTGTATAGATCATCTGTTTTCGCTAATAAAGGATTATAATTTGAAAATAATGTATAAGCTAAGTATCAACCTTGACCTGTGTGGAAAGTATGATTTTACACCTGTTTATGAGACTGCTTATCCAGAAGACCGAACGCAAAAGACCTATATTAGTCATGGTTTAAACAGCGTACGCTCACCAAATTTCCTCATCATCAAATATTAATCTAACAAGTAATTTTTAAAAGAATCAGGACTTAGAAGAATTATCTTGAGTGTAAAATGCACAAGATTGGGGAAGAAGTTCAATCAAAGAAAGTGAATGAAAGAAAACCAAAAGCCAAAAGAATATGTTGGGCAAAAATCCAAAACCGGAATAAATAGTGATAAAAAGTGAAGGGATCCACCATAAAACCCTAGATAATAGATAGGTACGAAGAGATGTGATTAAGATGAGATGAGCGATAAATACCTCAAGCGACGACGAACTGGTAAAGAAAGAGATTGATGCAGACAGCAAACCTGAATAAGCAAGGATCAACGTTTTGAATCTTGTTGGAGTGAGTCGTTTAAGCGGACGCCGAAAGATAACAACAGAGGTATGAGGTTTCGAGACAGAGAAAGGGGGAAGAGATAAAAAGAGATGATCAAAGTGAACCATGAATGAGATTTTGGTATTGTTAACTAATTTGCCTTATTTTTATAGCAGTATTGTTGACTGGTTGGTCGAGAAGTTTGGAACGACTAACGAGAGATTAAGATATATCTTATTTGGTGTAATATTTAATAATTGATGGTGTTGATTGAGCATAAATTAGTATTACATGTTTATAAATTGGATTGTTGAGAATGCATAATGCTACAACGTAAAGGCAAACTCGAGAAGTCTCGTAAAAATTAATTGTTCATGGTGAATCTTGTAGATGTGGAATTAAAAAGAATTAATATATGAATATTTATTAATAAAAAAATTCTTAATAATATATAAAATTTTCAATAATATACATACAGCTAAGTTTCAAACTTTAAATCTATAATTGATTAATAAAAAAAATTCTCAATAATACACTGCAGTTAGTCTTGAATTTTAGATCTAAATTACTAATAAATTTTAAAATTATTTTCGATATGAAAAGAGAAAAAAAATATTAAAAATGTATATTAATATAATTTACTTTTAAATTTTACCAAATTAATTAAAAGCTACTAAGTCAGAGTTTAGATTTTTAATACAATAGTAAAATAATTATGAGAAAATCTGGAATACAATTGCCATATGCATGGGATATTGAATATCCACTTATTTTATAGATTATAGTCTAAAATAAAATAAAACAATATAATAATTCTATATTTATCAATTATTCATTTAAAAGAAAGTTATATAGTTTTAAAAATTGATCAAAAATTTGTTAATGAAAATATAGTTTTTGAATGTTTTTATCAATTTGGAGTGGCAATAAAATATTTTATATAATTCAATATTAATATTTTCTCTATTTGAATAAGTGAGGAAAGAAGAGATACACATTGAATAATTTGGTATTGAATCAAATTTCCACTAAAGTGACAATTTATGTGATTTAGAGACAGAGGTTAACAAGGCAATATTGGTCGTAGACTCGTAGTATGACCTATTGCATACCTACACTTAATAGACTAGTAAAAATAAATATTAATGAGTGATAGTCTGATAGAAGAAGCTCTATTGCACCTTCCCATTAATTAATTCAGAGATCATTTCTTTTCGCAAATCTTAATCAAACTGACTATAATGAAGAAACTTATATATGTTAGATGAAATAAATATACGGATAATCCTCTGAGAAGTATCTATAAAACCAAGATATTATATAAAATTTTCAATAATAATCCCTTGAAAACTATTTTACCAAAATTTATCAAACCAAAAATATAAAAGAATAATAAATTAATTCTAAATATAGAATAATTTTATTTGATAGATGTCTTACGTAGATTTTTAGGTCACTGTTAGAAAATGTCATCAAGCATAGGGACCGACAAAGTAAATTAAAGTGAGATTTGAATCGCGACTGAATTAATAAATTAGTAGAAAATATATATACCAAATTTTTAGTATTTTGAGATTTGGCAAGAGTATCATCCTATAGTTAAAAAATTAAGCAGACGACCAAACAGGAGAATTAATACACTAACTGAGTCATTATCGATGGATTGAGACATCGACTAAAGGTGACAAAAAAGCAGCAAAATTTCGTCCATAAGATATGTACACCCATTAATGATCCATCGATCCCTGTTGAGATCCCTTTATTAGCACGGCGTCTCCTTTCGAATTTTCTCAAGGACAAATCATTGTCAAGTTCTATCCACTTGTTTTAAGCAAAATTAATCGCAATGTTAATTTGTTTGATCCAAATTCGTAGATAATATGGATATGATAAAAACCAATGAATAAATAATTAATGTGTCATAAATTGAGGGTCATTTTATGCTTACTGATTTGTTCTAATTTTGATGGTTGATTTTTTTTTTCAACAGTATAACGTATCTAGTTAGGGATTTGTCTTGTCTAATCTTCAGTTAAGTTTTATCTTGTCTAACTTCCAGTTAGAGTTTTTTCCCTACCTAACCCTCGAGTTAAGATTTTGTCTTGTCTAACCTCCAGTTAGAACTTTTCTATTGGTGCAGGGTGCACCGATGATCGAACTTAAGTTTTGATAATGGTAAAAGGTTCAAAATTAAGGTGTGTTGTTATTCTAATGAGTTTAACTAAGTGTGCAAGAAAGTTCTAAGTGATCTTAGGCAAATGAAAAATTCCAGAAGGAGATAGCCCTAGGTCCTAGGGGGAGTTAACCCTAGGTTGTGGAAAGTCTTAGTTGTGGTTGGGCGGAAAGCCTTGGCAAGTCGAGGATATCAGGTGAGAAATCCTAGGATTGAGGACACTAAGTGGAATTTTTAGAAGTTGCGAACACCAGGCAAAAAATTATAGGGTCGAGGGCACTAAGTTGGAGTCTTGAAGTATCGAATGTTGAGCAAAAGTCCAAACGGTCTGAAAGACTGATTTGGCAATAGGTAAACTCTCCTGAGAGGAGTACGTGAGGACGTGTTCCCCGTTGAGGGAAAAGTAGGCGTCGGTTTGACCTAGAGTTTCAGAGAAATTCAAAAGTCAGAACCAGATAGTTAAATCACAAAGAAAAGCTCGGATGAACAGTGTTCGAGCTGCCTCGGGGGCTATTAAAGGCACCTCGGCTGCTTTGGCCGAGCCCGCATAGAAAGGCGCGGAGGCACCTTCCATGTGGCTAAAGGCACCTTGGAGCTGGGCACGAAGGTGCCTTAAGTGGGCTAAATTTCGCAAAATGCGGTGTTTATCGCAACTGAAGCTTAGGGGATAAAATCTACACCTGGAGGCTTCTTGGATGGTGTTGAAGGCACCTTCAACAGCTTACTTATAAAATAAGTTTTTGAGCAGCTCTGTTAATACAAATCATCTTTAAGATCTTTCTCTAGCGCGCTGCTTCAAAGACGATCCTACGACTCCACGACGTTACTCTGACAACAAAAGTTCACAACTTCAACATCGTCATTGTCGGTATAATTTTCAGTTGTAGTACTTAAATTATTAACTTATTGTATTCATCTTTGTACTATTCAGAATTGTTAGTGAATTGCCCAAAGTAAACACTCAACGAGTGTATGCCTTGGAGTAGGGGTCGTCATAGGATCTGAAAAGTGTTAGCTTGGTTTTTATTTTCTTTCTTAATTTTCTGATTTCCGCTGCACATACTCTTTATGCGATCAATTCTTGAAAAATGTGAAAAAATTGGAGTGTTATTCACATCCCTTTAGTACTTTTGATCCTACATTTTCCTCTGTCTAACTCTCAAGTTAGGACTTTGTTTTGCCTAACCTCCAATTAGGATTTTTCCCTTACCTAACTTTCGAGTTAAAACTTTATCTTACTTAACCTCCAGTTTCCCCTGCCTAACCTCCAGTTAAGACTTTTCCTCTGCCTAACCCTCGAGTTAGGACTTTACCTTATCTAATCTTCAGTTA
The DNA here is from genome assembly GCA_037177295.1 of Kaempferia parviflora. Lineage (NCBI taxonomy): Eukaryota > Viridiplantae > Streptophyta > Magnoliopsida > Zingiberales > Zingiberaceae > Kaempferia > Kaempferia parviflora. The sequence goes on from JBAMIE010000098.1 coordinate 7,399,222, forward strand.
GAACTTTCCTAATCAAGTATTCCATTCACCTTGACCTACTTAACCTTTCTCTCGTATCTTTTTAAAATATCCGGTCAACTTTTACCTACTTGAATTCTTCTCATATATTATTTAAATATCAAAACTCAAGCTTGAATTCACTCGAGCTTAGTTAAACTGGTCAACTTTGACCTGAGAACTATTACACCAATAATCTTCTAACACACGTGTACTTGGGGAAACAAATATTTCTCACTCCCTAGCCAACTTAGCGATTGGTTATAAAGACGGACCGTAAAAATCATCTAAGATGAATATATTACAGTATCATTTAATAAAATGGAATTTGAGTTTATGTTATAATTCCCAAAGATATGCGTTAATTTTAAAAATTGATCAAAAAGTTCTTAACGAAAATATAGTTTTTGAAAGTTTTATCAATGCGGATACTAAGTGAGTGGCAATAAATATTTTATATAATTCAATATTAACATTTTCTCTATTTGAATAAGTGAGGAGAGAAAGAGGTAAACTTTGAATAAGTTGGTATTGAATCAAATTTCCACTAAAGTGACAATTTGTGTCATTAAGACACAGATGTCTACAAGGCAATATTGGTCGTAGTATGCTATGACCTATTCCATACCTACACTTAAATATAACAGGAAAAAAAATGATAGTGAGTGATAGAAGAAGGCTATCACCTTCCCATTCGGTGGATTATTTCTTTTCAAAAATCTTAATCAAAACTGACTAGATATCAAGTTGAAGAAACTTATAATAGATTAAATAAATATATGCCCCAAGATATTATATAAAATTTTCAATAGTAATTCCTTGAGAACAATTTTACCAAAATTTATCAAACCAAAAATATAAAAAAGAAATATAAATTAATTCTAAAAATAGAATAATTCTATTTAATTAATAGATGCCTTGCACAAATTTTTGGTCTCTGTTAGAAAATGTTATCAAGCATAGGGACAGACAAGGGAAGCGAGATATGAATCGTCGAGACTGAATTAACTTAGTAGAAAATATCTAATTTTTAATATTTTGAGATTGATTTAGCACCATTAGTAGAAAAAATCATTCCCTGTTATGTCATAAAGAAAAAACTTGATTTTCCACAAAGTAATAACACCAGATGTAACAAGTGTTGTTTTCGACTCTAGGCACTTCCAAGTAATTCACATCATTTGAATTGAAGCTGAATTTTCTACTGGTCAAACGCTACACTCACACTGCTGAAGAAGTTCAACAAGGTAAATCCTTTTAATTTTCTAAAGACAAATCACATCATATATAATATTTGCTCCTGGACACAATAAATTCAATATCGATGGATTGAGACCATTAGTTGAAAATTCTCTGGATGTGGACTCAAGGAGAAAAATAAGCAGCAAAGTTTTGATACATTTCCACGAGATGTATATATATACCACATCAAATTTATCAATACATGATTTCCACAAGATATACAACGTCAAATATATCATTGATCTTTTGCAGTATAATGTATCTAATTTTTCCACCCTTTTTTCCCAGGACTTTTCGTCGTCTCTGACCTTAGAATTTAGAAACCATTGATAAAAACCTTCTGAATTGTAGCTTTCGACTTGAGAG
>JBAMIE010000098.1:7468222-7486566 GCA_037177295.1 Kaempferia parviflora
AATTACTCCAAAATTTAAGATATTTGAGTTTACTTATTTACATTAGTATCAAACTATCTTTTTAAGATGAATGTGAAAAAATATATATAATTGTTAATTTAGATAATCATTTTGATGAGAAATATTAGTTATTCATAAATAAAAATAAATAAATATTTGATTCAAGCCAAATTCAATCTAACAAGATTAGATCAAATTAATTTATTAGTTGTAAATATTATATTACAATGAGAATGATGCTTCTATTATTTATAAACTAATCTAACTAAAAATCAATTTTTTTTTTAAAAAAAAATCAAATTGAATTAGAATATAAACAATTTAAAACTAAATCAAAATCATCAATATGGTTCAGTTACTCTCTAAGTATGCCAAACTATAGTATAGTTCTATTAACAAATAATCAAAACATATGACTTAGTTTTTATAGATTTTTTAAAAAGAGACATGAGCGCGAGCTTTCATTAATAAAATAAAAATTTATCAAATCATTATATAAATTAACTTTAGCAGGTTTTGCAATAATTAACTTTGCAAGTTTTGTTCTTTTTTTGCATTCCAAAAATGCACTAAGGTTTAAAGGACACTCATGTAATTGTTTCCATTGTCATTTAAAAAAAATTAAAATAACATTTTATTATAGTTTTAAAATACATTATTATAGTAATTATAGCTTCGTCACTATAATATATTAAAATAATTTAATTTAATTAAAAATACTATAAATAAAATATTATTATATCAAAAATACGCTAATCAAAATTATTTAAATTTTGATTAAAATCATTTCAAAACTATTATAACATGCTCCCACAGCACTAAAATAAAAATGTTTTTTTTTATCAAACATATAATAGGCTAAATGTTGATTTATTTTATTTATTTTCATGTTTTTTTATTCCAACTGCAAATTCAATCTAAAGCTAGCTGAATTTTGCCCAAATGAATGTCGAAGCTTTTGGAAGCTCGGGCAACCAACACCTCTTATTTACTCTTACAATGTGAAAATTTGCTGAGCCTATAACCATGTGACAGATTCACCGCATACTGCGACATGCAAATTTCATAAAAGCTAAATCTGACAGTAGAGCAATGCAAGATTATGACTAGACCAGAGACCCATCTTAACACTGAGCTCTAGACTGGTCCATAATTTTTTTTTATTATCATCTACGTAAGTTTTTTTTTTTTTTTTACTTAATACATTAAAGCCTACCCCTTTCATACCTAAAGCCCAATCCAAATCTAAGTTCAAGCCCCCCAACTCTAATTCCTGAATACGTCACGTGTCAGGACAAGACAAAGCTATAAGATCTTCTTTCACAATGGTTATCAGCATCTAATGAAATAGGAGCTGCGGAGACTTCACCTTGCTGATCCTCTTCAGCCACAGCCACACTGCTAGCAACTGATGTTGCTTCCAGGAGGTCGGAGCTGAGTTGTTGTTGGCCACTGTCGAATGTTAGCACTTTGGCCTCCAAGTTGGGAATGATCGGCGGTTGAGTTCTCCGTGTCACTGTCATCTTCAATCCTTGGGTCGTATGGATTGTTGCGCCTGTTGTCATCTCTACCTGCATACAATACAAACGGTAAAAGACTGATCAACCGTTCAATGCAAGGTGTGTGGATTGCATACTGGGGGAGCTCTGGGGGCTAGTTGGAAGTTGAATCTCCTAACTAGCATTGCTGTTGCAACCACAGTCTGCAGAAAAATGATGTGCTATAGAATCAGTCAAATCCTGTTTTTTTTTTCCAATAATTTGATATGCATTATAGAAAATTTATCATTAATAATATTCAAATTAACTGTAGCATTTTATTACATTAGTTAATATTTTATTACACCATCTCGAGTTACATTCAGCATTTTCAATTCTATCTTTTCTAATAATTCTTCATATTCATCATACCATTTCTCACCTCCATTGTTAACCGAAAGAGGACATGATGATCGAGCAAGGTAAGTGAAGTGAGAGAAGATATTTGACTGCAGCAATGTACTGCAGATGTGATACCAGGAAAAGATTACCTCAAATGTAGCAAACATGTCTCCAACACATTTCCTCGGTCCACCACCAAATGGCAAGTAACTGAAAGAAGAACATTGATATGGACCATATGGTTATGAAGCAGATAGGAAAACAATATTTAAAGATTCATTATGAATGCTCTTAGTAGTAACAACCAGTAGCTTCCATGAATATACACATATATAAATGATATAATGAATAAATATTCATATCAGCAGAAAAATGGGAGCACTTTGATTACAATTAGTTGCTTGCTGTTTATCAAGACTGTTGTTTTGCTTAAATTTCTGCAATACATAAGCTTATTAATTTAAAGCAGATATTGGAGATAAATGGGTCTTTAACTAGCAACTAGCTTCACTGAGCCTAGAGTTTCACAAAAGAATCTCCATCGAAACAAGTCAGTATAAAAACTAGAGATTGTGATTAGCCTAATTCAGATATCAGTTCTTTAGCTTGTTCAGATACTTTTGAATGAGAGAAACTGAAAGTGCTAAGGATGAATCTTAGAAGATGGCACCAAAAGTTGTCTTACCTTTAGGTCCCATTTTGACAAGGTAACCTTAGAGAGGCTAGACATTCTGGGGGAAAAAAAAATCTAGGGATCTTGCAGTTGTTGAAATTCAGGAAAGAGTAAACTAGAAAGTCACCCTCGACCCCTTTATGAAAGACAAAGCATTACAATGGATCCAAAGATCTAAATATCAACTGAATCAAAGATGGTCAAAATACTATAACAAGACAACTTCTGTAGAAAATTTAAAATGTCAATCTCAAAGTTTGCAAACAATAGTTGTCTACTTCCCAGCCTGAAATTTTGAATGAGTTTACCAGTTTCTTTAAGAGCTTAATTAGCAGTTTCTATGACTGAATATCAACTTCAACCTGGGATCCTGGTATCTAAGCAGCTAGGTTTTGAACATTTTGCATGTACATTAACATTCAGACATTGAAATGGCTGTAAAGGAATTGGGCAACGACAAATCATTAAGCCCTGATGGATTTGACTGATTTTCTGTTGAGATGTTGGGAGTTGATTAAGATGGATATAATCTACATGTTTGACAGTTTCAACGAGGGATCCCTAGATCTTGATAGATTGAAATATGCTTTAAAAACACTCATGCCTAAGAGGCAAGGAGTTAATGCTGCTGCTGAGTTTAGACCAACCACCTTTGAGAACATAATTATCAAGTTGATAAGCAAGGCCTTGGCAATTAGACTTCAAAAGATGATTGGTTTGAAACCAATAGATTCCAATTTGCCTTTATCCACAAGGAGGGACCTAAAGATGCATATATGTATGCATCTGAAATTCAAAATACTTGCAACTATCCGATCATGGTAGCAACCATGATAAAACTAGATTTTAAGAAATTATTTGACAGAATGCACTGGGTAATCTGATTTTAATACTAAAACTCCATGATTTTCCCCTAGTTGGACCAATTGGATAGAGAGACTCCTTAATTCTGCACATTCAGCAGTCTTACTAAATGGGGTACAAGGTCCATGGTTTCGAATAGAAAAGGTCTCTGGCAGGAAAATCCACTTGCACCTCATTTATTCATCCTACATGCAGAGAGAAGGTTGATCATATGTCATGAATTTGGTGTCATTCATAAAGTTGAGCTGAAAATTCTAGCACAAGACATCCCTATCATGGTCACCACGGGGATGCCAGTTGGTTAGAAGATGACAGATTTGCTATAATGGGGCAGGGATTGATTCCGGACAGACGCATGCATAACCCGGGGACGGGTTGCGAGGGACACCTGGTGAGTGTAATCACCTTTTGCTACAATATGCCGATGATACAATGTTATTCATTAGAGGAATTGAACATGATATCAAACACCTTAGAGTTATCTTGAACTGCTCTGCTCTATTCAGTGGGTTAAATATTATTTTTTCTAGATCATCAAAAGTATCATTAGTCATAACAATGATTGAATTACCAAATGTGCCTTGCATTGTTGTTTTGTTATGTGTATTTGAGTGTACAGGAACTTTGAGCTTGCAGAGCTCGTGACTTGATGAGGTCGAGTGAATATGATATTGATGATGGCTTGGTGCACCCAATGTGATACACTCAATACTTAGAGGTCCCTAGAGATCAAACAAGGTTGCATGAGGTGACTTAGGGAATGCAGGACCAGGAGCATTGAGGTGGTATTGACACAACTTTGGATTATAACTTAGCACGGCAAAGTTGATAGCTTGGTTGCTCGAGGTCCATGGAGATTGAAGAAGAATGGATGGGGACATTTGAGGGACTGTGGAACAACGAGCATCGAGGGTAGTGTAGACGATAGCTGGCGGAGGAACATTACGTACGTGAAGCATGAAGGATAGCATGTGGAGTGAGTTGTGGGCTCGGTGCATCTAAATGACGAGTAACCTATGTGATATCGCCTAGTGGCGAAGTAAAACTACAAAAATAAAGTCCAGTGAGCATTGTGAGACTGGTACACATGAGTAAGAGTAGAATATCAACTTAGACAAAACTTTGATCACTAAAATGATCGTAGTCAAGTTAGTTAGCTGGTAATTGAGATGACTAGAGGTCTGAGTCAACTAAGGAGCTGATGACTCAAGGTAATTAACTAGTGACCATAATGATTTTATTTGGATATGATGCAACAACAGGAAAGTCAAAAAGAGCCATTGATTGAATAAAGTTATGTTGCAACGATTGGAACAATTATAGTGCCCTAGTTAACTAATGGTGGAATCCAATTTACTTAGGTAGTCATTGTCAAACTCAAGTTGAGGTGATCAAAAGAAACAACCAACTGATGAGTGGATCCAATTGACTGATCGATATCAAGCGAAGAATGAAGAGGTTATAAATATGGAGCTTGGTGGAGGCTTGAAAGCAGGCAAATAGTGATTGGTTAATCCTATTGTAAGCATCTTGTGTGCTTTATGCCTTCTTTTCTGTATTTCTTGTATACCTTGAAAGTTGTAAGAGGTTTTTCCTCTCAGGTAGTTCAGAGAGGAGAAAGAGACTTTCTGGGAATGACTCACTAACGACTTGTAGGTCGTGAAGTAGGAACGAGAATTCTAAATCACATAAATGCCTTGTGCTAGCAATTAATATGTACTCACATGTGTTAATGTTTTTATTATACTGCTAATTGTTTTCTGACCTTGCTAAGCAATAGCAAGAGTAGTTAGAATTGTTATTTGTAGGCAGAATCACTATTCAACCCCCAGCATACCCAGCCATCTCACACACACCAATCCCAATGCAGTATAAGCACTCAAAAACAACAACAACCAAATTTTATCCCACTAGGTGGGGTTGACTATTGTACAAGCACTCAACTCAGCACAAAAAATAAGATTTCAATTTATTTATTCAGAAATTACTCCCCAAAGAAAAATAATAATGTGAGAAGTAAATCAAACAAAAATCAAATGAATAACACAGCACAGTTAAAAGACACAAGAAAAGAGACGTAGATGAATGATTTCCTTGGATGATTTATAGTTCAATCCAACATTTAAATTAAAGCAAGCCATTGGCTCCAAGATGATCATGCATGGAAGGAAGCACATAAACTTTCTTTAAATATTTCAAATCAGAAAATTGATTTACATCTAATAGAGAATCACAAATGAGAGAAAATCTAATAAAAATTTCTACTAATTTGAGGTCAGTACAGAACCTGAAATTTTGATTGCTCTCATTTGGATTTGGTCCATCCAATGGCCATCTCTCTGGATTAAATTTCTCAGCATCAACCCAATACTTTGGACTGCGATGGAGGTTCCACACAGAAATGAAAATATCTTCACCCCTATCACTCAAAAAAAATCAGTAACACTGTATTAAAACACATTCATAAGGACAAGCATCACCAAGTCAATGACATTATTGTCTTCCAATTATTTTACAAATTTTTGTGCCAGAAAAGGAAAAACAAAAGTTATCATCTGCAATCCAAATTTTTTGGCAGAGACATGTCCACATCTAATTCAGTTTGATGTCCTCACCTTTTTAGGGAATTGCCCTTACCTTTTTATTGGGTATTTGCCAAGCATATCATCCTCAAGAGAGCGACGGATTAATACAGGTGGTTGTGGATAAAGCCTCAGTGACTGAGCAAATGTTGGATGCTAAGTTTTGTTGTATTTCTTATTAAATAACTAAATTCAAATCTCATATCTAGTCATCATAGTGAATGACAAAATCTTACTTCATTAATTACTCGAGTAGTATACTTCAGCTTCTTCATATCGCCAATTTTTGGAAACTCATCCCCTAGAACAGAATCAACCTAGTGACAAAAATAAAAGCAAGAATCATATGCCTTGAACTAAAAATAATGGAAGATTTTTTTTTTTTGTGCTCCAACCTTAATTACTTTACCTCATCCTGGAGCTTGGCCAGTACCACCGGAGACTGTGGATAAATATAAATATCTCAATCATATGAAATTATATTATAATCTAGATTTAAATCAAATCACAAGAGTACATAAATTGCAATGTACCTTAGAAAGAAGATAAAATGTCCATGTAAGTACTGCAGCAGATGTTTCATGACCAGCTATAAGCATTGTCATTAGATCATCCCTTAGCTGCTTGCTAGATACCTAAAAAGACAGTAAACAAAAATAGATAAATGAAAATTATTGTGAGGCAAGTCTAATTACTAAACCACATTATTACAAGCATACATCATCACCAGAAGCAAGTAGGAAGTGAAGAATGCTAGGATCTTGCTCGTTCATGTATTCTTCATGAAATTGCAGTTCCTCTTGCTCTACCATTTTCTGAAAATATGAAAAAGTATAAAACTTGAAATACTAGAAAATTTTACCAGTAAATAATGCAAGATAATGCCAAGATCCATGAGGTAGGGAAGAATCACCATATTGCTACATAATACATGGAACTATGACAACTAGGAAAGAGGATTTCCTATATTGGATATAGACATGCTGACATTTCAGTACATCAAGATATTATTTTTATAATAAAAGAAAAGAAATTATAATAAAGATAACAATTTAAGTTTTAACTACCTTACCTTGCAGATAGCGATGAGATCATCAAGTGTGTTATTTATCAACTTTAGGGCTTGTGAAACTTTCCTCTGCCTTGGAGAGATGTCTTTCCAAATTGGAATCTCCCAAGTCGGAATCGGAGAAGTACTTCTCATCTCTGCTTCTCGAAGAGCAATGTAAACTGCCTAACAATTCCATTGACAAAAAAAGTAGGTAAAGCAATCCATAACCACATTATGTAAAACAAATCTTAAATGCTCAAATGGTAAATGATAGAAATAAGTAATCACCTCAACAATCCCATTGTCATGTGATAATGAGTCAAATTCAAAATTGAAAACTGCCTTTCCAATTACATCGAGTGTTAACCGTGAAAAGAGAGACTCCATCTCCATGTCCTCCCCATTCGAAGCTGCATCATCCAACTTCTCACATAGCCTATATGAAGCTTCTCCAAAGAGTTTGATCATGGCAGCTACATACTGTGAATTACAAATATGTGAGTGAGTGTCAAACACCGTCTGGGATAAAAAAGGAGATTTACTTGGCAGGCGAACTAGGAAGAAAGGATTAGTTGGGCGAAGCCCGGACACCTAGATTATTAAAAAAAAAAAAAAAAGGAGATATAACCTTCTGGTGCAAAGCTGGCACAATTGCACGTCTCCTGACGCGCCAAATCTCACCATCAGCTGGGATCAAACCCTTTCCCATCACAAACTCCAAAATTTCAGCTAGTATACCCTGCATGCACCACAACTCTAGCGCGTGACTAATATGCAATGCTAGACAAAATGAAAGTAAAATGATCACAGTACGTAGATACCTTGGAATAAGCCTTAGCGTTGTCCTTAAGTATGTGTTTGGCAATTTGTGGATCGGAAACAATCAGAAAGGACTGATGACAAATGCAAATTCAGTGCCCTTGCGTCGAGTACGCAAAACTTCTAACTACATTGAAATAAAAGATTGCAATTGATATCCAAATTGTTACCTTGGGACCAAAGATGAGGCGGAATATGCCTCCATATGTGAGGAAGAGGTCATAGAGAGGGATGAAGAAGGCCTGATCCGCGATGGCATTCATTGACCCTTTCGCTTGAGGGATCTCCAGGCGTCCTCCTTCACTGATACTGGCGGCCCTTCTTGACAACAAGCCTTCAAGGAACTTCCCCGGCAGCCCCAGCTTAGAGAGCCCATCTCTCAGAGCAAGCACCCAACTTTACTTGAAAAATAAGGTCCAAATTCCATACTAGTTCGGAAAAAGAGAAACTTAAGGGAGGAAAAAGGAGCTAGAACGAGGGGAAATACCCGGGTTGTTGGACGGTGAACTCGCCGGAGGCGATGCGAGAGGCGAGTTCCTCCCTCCGCTTCTCTTCCAACAGACGTTCCACTTCCTTCACTGCCCGCTCCTCCCCTCCGCCGCCAGACCTAGAAGCAGAGCAGCGGACGGACGGCGCAGAAGGCCGCGAGGGGGGCAGGTAGTCGACAAACGGACAGTAAAATCTCTGAGGAGAAGCGGAAGCTAGCAGCTTAGGCCGCACCCGCGGTTGGGATGAGACATATCCGGCTTGGAGAAGAGGATAGGAGAGGTTAAAAGCCATGACACGTTGCCCCCTCCTCCACTCTCCTTTGGAACCAAAAAAAAAAGGATAAAAAGAAGACGACAACGAAGAAAGACGCCGCCTTTACATAAGCCGGAAGGTAAACGCCGGCTGGAGGAGGAGGGAGATCAGAAGAAGTCTCGTGCGAGTTTAGGGTCGAGAGGCGGAGAGAGAGGGGGTCACGAGATGGCGAGAGAGGATGAGGCCTCTCCACTGAAAGTGTGGAGCTTTTACACAAAGTATCAGCGCTTTCCTCCTTAAATCATGATTTGCCGGAAATAGACCTCTCCACGTATCGTAATTGACAGGTGAGCACAAAGTGACGCAGAGGTTGAAGACGTAGTTGTCCGCGAAGGAACCTTTTTGTAACAGCGCAAGGAGAATCTTACCTACCGGGTCCAGAAGCACCTTTTTATTTTTATTTTTATTTTTATTTCCTAAAATCAATTGTTATACTATTATTCATTTTAATTCTATAATTCCAGAAAAAAAAACAAAACAAAAATAAATTTACATCTGCACATTCATACAAACTCATAAAACGTCTAGTCGTAGTATATGAGTTTTAAAAGTTTGAAACTGTACGACTTCCCCACAGTAACCTCTAGTTCGTAGTCTGTGAGTTTTAAAAGTTTAAAATGGTACGACTTCCACACAGTAATGTCTAGTCGTAGTATATCAGTTTTACAAGTTTGAAATTGTACGACGATTCGATTCGATTCGACCGAACAAATTTTTGGGAGTTATAACGTTTTGATTATGGATTTGAAATTAGGCACTATCTATGTTTATAGAATTTGAAAATCTATTTTTATTATTAAAAAAACTCATAACTACTAAGTTTCATATTCAAAAAGTATTGTTTAGATCCGTTTCAAAATTTTTTAATATATTAATTTTTAATAACTTTTGTATTTAGGTTATTTTTAGTATCTCTGTCTTGTAATTAGTGTATTCGGTCTATTTAAGCGTCTTATTTAATGTTTTAAAATAGTTTTGATTTAATACTATTTTTAGCTGCGGTCTCCTTCTTGGAATGATGAGTCTTTCTTTTTCTCAGTATTCTTCTTCGAATTAATAGGGATTAGAAATATTAATTCCGGTATTCGTACGCGAACCAACGAAGTCGATAGTTATTCGTTGCGTTAGTTAGTATCAGAGCCGAACTGATATTGTAAGATCATGTCGCCGAGAAGATAACAATGCGTTGACAACGTCCACAACATGTATGAATGTGATTTGGAACAACAAGGTGAGGTACTCGTTGGAGATTCAACATGAAGCAAGGACGATGGATGAAGTTTTCCAAGTGTTCAGACAACATTATAGTGGAGAAAACTGGAAGATGAAGACAAGACATTTTGGGATTTCATGCATGATCTACAACTTGTGAGAAGCCCGCAATAGATGTCGTTATGAGGGAATGTCTCCTAAGGTTGACAGGATGTTGCGCAAGATCCAAATACATGTGTTTCGTTTCGTGGATTCGTGCAAATCGTAGTGGCTATAGTATGTAGTGTTTGAAGCTTTGAGTGATCTACTGGTGGCCAAGGCGTTGCTTGGATTAGTCCGTGTTTTGGTGCATATGGAGCTAGTCCGTGTTTTGGTGCATGCCGAGTTTGTGCAAGGACGTGTCTTGTGGGAGCAAGCTTGTGGGTGTGGCTTTATGTTGTGACCTTGATGCTGACTAGAGGGGGTGAATAGCGGATCACCCAAAGTCGTTTCCTACATTGTTAGTGCACAGCGGAATACAAAGAAACAACAAGGAAACTAAGCCTAAAACCAAAAACAAATACAACAAACCTAACACATTTGTGAAACGTAGTTCGGAGATAACTTACTCCTACTCCATGGTTGTCCATAAGGTAGATGATCTCAATTCGTCGGTGGATGATTTCCCAGTAAACTTCGGCTAGCTCAAAGCCTCATTCTTGGTGGAAAAACCTCGCCACAACCTTGATCACAATACATGGATCACACGAGAGCTTTGGAAATTCTAATAGACTTTAACCAAGACTATTTCGTCAACCAAGGCCAGCCACCCTAAGCTTCATTATATAGAGCTTGGAGAAATTAGTAAGCTGATTTTACCATTACCAGTCGATTGGTCCTTGCACGAGTCGACTAGTGTTGGCCAACGACACTCCACAGAATCTGTGATTCTGCCAACGGCTCTTTACCGGTCAACTGCTATAGCGTACAGTCAACTGCTATAGTGTACCAGTCGATTGCTACAGTACTAGTCAGCTGGCTACAATACTAGTTAACTGGCTACAATACTATTCGACTGGTTTTCATAGTCGTTGGGTACAGAAATATGCTGTGTCCTACCTGGTCAACCAGTTTCGTTGTCAGTTGACTGGTAAAATCCTAAACCTATGTTTCCCTTCCCGAGTACATTTATCTCACACTCAAACCCTTACGACTCACTTGACTATTCCTCGCAGCCTTGACCTCTTGCCTTCAAGTCTCCTTCCTTTGCCTTGTTCCTTGGATGCATTTAAGCCCGTAACTTGTTCCAATGTCATCCTTCGCGTATGTCTCGAAGTGTGCTTCCCTCGGCTTGTCCTTGCTGTCGTATCCACAGTTCCTTGGATACTCCATCCTTCACCGGACTCGAAGCCATCTAGTTAAGTCATATGTGTATCCTGCAAACCTGTAAAACTCAAATACACATATCAAATATAACAATAAATATAACTTAAACGTTTGACCAAACATCAAAACCTAAGGTCAACTTGATTGCTCTAACATCTTCTCCTTTTTGATGTTTGACAACCCGTTTATGTTAGGGAATAAACATTCCAATAAATATGCAATCTACTCATACATATATCAATGGAACATAATCCTAGGCTCCCCTTTCAAATAAGCTATCCTTTAAGCTACGATTTCTTTCAAAGATATTTAGGTTTCCCACTTAAACCTAAACTTCTTCCCCTTTGCCTAAAATCAAAAAGAGCTCTAACAATATCCAAATATTGGACTCTTTTGACCTCGAATGACCATAATCAATATGTATTAATCCACCATAGGATTACATACATGTTCACCATCCTTTTGGTCATTTTTTGATGCTGAAAATCAATTTCAGACTGTGTCAATCGACTACTGACTACTATAGGTTCAGTCAACTGCCCTCATCGAAATCAACTCGTAGAAATATTCTGTGTTGAAAAATACTGTTTCCAGTCGACTGGTGTCTGACCCAGTCGATTGGTACCCTTTTTAAGCTAAAATCAACATTTTAAACTCAACTTAACAAATGTACCAATAATTTTACAGACCTTCAAAAATTTCTAAATTTTATGGAGAGGTCTGTTTTACCCTTGTCTACTTGGGTAAAATATATTCAAAAATATATCCTTCACATATCCCAAGATCTACACAAAACTCAAAACTATTTAAATGGTTCAATTGAACTTTAACTTAAAGTTATAGTTTTGACTTCCTCTTGATGTGTCTGCTCAAACTAAACCATAATACACCCCTAGCATTAGTTTATATGATATCTATACATATAAAATCAATTTTCATGCAATATGAACCCATTTTCATGCATGAATTACACTTCCCTTGTGCCAATTTCATATGTTTGAGATTCAAGTCCATCTCCAAACTATTTTGGCGCATTCCATGACGCATCTAGGATCTCAAGCAAGGTCTACTTGAGATCCATTTACCATAGGTCTCAAAGACTCTTTGGGCTCCCCTTAGAGGCCTTGTCCTTAGTCACTTCCCTTGGTGACTTATCTAGTATTGCTAAGCCACTTCGCTCCAACTTAGATGATGATTGACCTACAAACTTGACCTTCTTAATCTTAGACATCCTGTCTTTGGTTAACTTTTCCTTGTCCTTAGATAGCTTCCCTTTGGCATTCTTGGACCCCTCCTTGCTATAATCATATGCCACCGTAGCATATGATCCTCCCAAATCCTTGGAGCATTCCCCCTTTGCCATTTGCACTTGTAATCATTGCATGTGACCTTGGTTTGGCCTTGGGGGGGGGGCTTAGATCGGTATCCCAAACCCGATCTATCACTATTGGGCCTTTGCCTATCCAACTTCATACTCGATTCCTTAGATCCAAGCTTGAATATCTTGAAAGATCTCTCTAACCAATCAAGCTTTTCCCTCAAATCTTGATTTTCTAATTCTAGGGTTCCATGGTGGGACCTTGACGCCGAATAGAGGGGGTGAATATTCTATCACCCAAACTCACTTCCTACATTGTTAGTGCACAGTGGAATACAAAGAAACAATAAGAAAACTAAACCTAAAACTAAAAATAACAAACCTAACACGTTTACATAATGTGGTTTGGAGATAACTTACTTCTACTCCATAACTATCCATAATGTGGACGATCCTGATTCGTCTATGGATGATTCCTCAATAAACTCTGGATAGCTCAAAGCCTCCTTCACGGTGGAGAAACTTCGCCATAACCTTGATCACAATACACGGGTCACACGAGCTTTGGATACTCTAATAGATTTTAACCAAACATATTTTATCAATCAAGGTGAGCCACCCCAATCTCCATTATATAAAACTTGGAGAAATCAGTAAGCTAATTTTACCATTACCAGTCGACTAGTGCTAGCCAACGAAACTCCACAGATCTGTGATTTTGCCAATGCCTCTCTACCAATTGACTGCTACAGTACAAGTCAGCTGGCTACAGTACTAGTCGACTGGTTTTCACAGCCGTTGGGCACAAAAACATTCTGTGCCCTGCCCCAATTGACTGGTTTCATTGCTAGTCGACTGGTAAAATTCTAAATCTTGGTTTCCCTTTCCGAGTATATTTCTTTCACACGCGGACCCTTACGACTCATTTGACTCTTCCTCGCAGCCTTGACCTTTTACCTTCAAGCCTCCTTCCTTTGGCTCTCATCCCTCAGATGCATTCAAGCTTGTAGCTTGTCCTAATGTCGTCCTTCGCGTATGCCTCGAAGTGAGCTTCCCTCAACTTATCCTTGCTGCCATGTCCACGGTCCCTCAGGTGCTCCATCCTTCATCAGACTCAAAGTCATAAAGCTAAGTCATATGTGCATCTTACAAACTTGCACAACTCAAATACACATATCAAATACAATAATAAATTGTTGGGACCTTGACGCTAGCTAGAGGGCGGTGAATACGCTGGTCACCCAAATCGTTACCTTCTTCTTACAAGGTTAGTGCGCAAGAGGAAATATAAAAACTAAAACCAAAAGAAAGATAAACCAATGACATGTTACGTTTAACGTGGTTCGGATATTAGGGCTCCTACTCCACGGCTATCCATAAGGTGGACGATCCCAATCTATCGGTGGATGATTCCCTGGTAAATTCTAGCTACCTCAAGTAGCTCCTTATGAGTGGAGAAACCTCTCCATAAACTCGATCACAAGAACACTGATCATGAGAACTTAGAGACTCTAATTATGGGGTTAACCAAATCTAATTTCGTTATCCAAGCTAGCCACCCTAAGCTCCATTATATAGAGTTTGGGGAAAACACCTAGGCTGATTTTTCCATTACCAGTCGCCTGATGACATCACTAGTCGACCAGTTCCTCATGAAATATAGTCGTTACAACCCAACGGCTCTTTACCAGTCGACTAGTGCTAGGTCCAGTCGACTGGTCCACAAGATTTGAGCAAACAAAAATATTTTGTTCGTTCCCAGTCGTATACCAGTCGACTAGTAAACCCTAAACATAGGGTTTTGCCCTCGAGTACAATCTCTCAGTACTCGTCCTCGCCCGCATGACACTCAACCTTGCCTTCTAGCCTCTTTTATCAGCCTTGCATCCCTCAGATGCCTCCCCATCCTTCGCACCTTACCTTTCGGAGCTTCCATCAATCTTGTCCATGTTGTCAGGTCTTCCAATGCCAAGAGACCGTGTCTCTGGGTCTTCATCCTTACCAAGTCATACTTGGACTTATGTTGCCAAGACTACATACTTGGACTTACACTGCCAAGACTCATCCATGGACTCTTCCCTTTGCTGGTGTAATTGTCCTCGGGTCAAGTTGACCATGTTGACCGAGCTTGACTTGGGTCAAGCTTGAGTCTTTGTTTTGATGTTTGACAATGTATAGGGAGATTATTGGTGCAATCGTTCTTGGGTCATGTTGATCCATTTGACTAAGCTTGAGTTGGCTCAAGCTGATAGTTCAATGTTTGACAATAGATGGAAATTGCGTGTATAATTGTTTATCTAGGAGATTATCGAACAAAAGTCAAGTAGGTCAAGGTTTGACCAGATACTTGACTGGGAAGTCCTAACTGGAGGTTAGGCAAGGACAAGTCTAAATGGAAGGTTGGCATAAATAGAAAATCTAAGTGGGTCAGTGTTGACTGGACACTTGGTGTGAAAAGTTATGGTGAGTGAAGCCAAGCAGATGGAAGTCTCGGTGAGTGAAGACGGGCAATGAAAACTCCTAGTGAGTGAAGCTAGGTGTTGGAAATCTAAGTAAGTGAAGCCTGGTAAAATATCTGGTAAGTGAAGCCAGGCAGTGGAAAAATCTAGGTGAGTGAAGTCTGGTGAAAGTCCTAGTGAGTGTATCCATACATCTAAAAAGTCCTAGTGAGTGAAACTAGGAAAACTGGAAAGTCTTGGTGAGTGAAGGCAGACAGTCAAAATCCAGGTGGGTCATGGTTGACCGAACACCTAGTGTTTGGTAAGTTCAAGTGGGTCAAGGAGACCAGACACTTGGCACGTAATGATAAGTCCAAGTAGGTCAAAGTTGACTAGACACTTAGCACGTAGAGAAAAGTTCAAGTGAGTCAAAGCAGGTCAAGGTTGACTGGACACTTAGCGACAAGTCCTAGCAGGTCAAGGTTGACCGGATACTAGGTGAGATAAAATCTCAACAAGTCAGGGTTGATTGGATGTTGGGCTTGACTTGAATGCTCAAGTCAAACTTTGGCCAATCAATTAGTTGATTGATTGGGTCAAAGCCAATCATTCAGCTGATCGATTGGCGCCTATGTTCTTGCGATTTCATGAGAGAACAGAATGGAGTTAGATCCAGCTTCCCCAATCTATCAGTTGATCGATTGGGGTTGTTTCTCGCGGCATGCGAAGGCACAGAAAGCCTCGGAATCAATCAGCTGATCGATTGAGGCGACCAATCGATCAGATAATCAATTGGTTTATGACCATTACACACAGTAGGTTTAAAAGGGTGCTCGCTGCTTCACTGATGAAGAGTCCTTCTCTCCCCCTATTCTTCTCCAATGACTCTCCACCAGTTCTTGAAGTTCTCAGGTGGAGTATTGCTGCATTTCTGAGCAATCAAGAGGCATTCACGAGATCAAGCAAGAAGCAAGGTTTTACGTGAATTTGTTGTATCCATTTCCTTGTTCAAGTTGTATTGTCGTGTAAGTCTTGTACGAGGTTTCTCCACCTCCGGTTGTTCCAAAAAGAAGTTGTTTCAAGGTGTCGCTATGTGGATTCTTGAATTAGTCACCTCATCTTGAGGTGGATACCAAGTAAATCCTTGTGTTAGCGCTTGTTTAGTTCGCGTCGATATTTCCGCTACACATCATCATCGACGAGAGCGAACGGAGCCATTCACTCTCCTTTAGTTCTGGAAAGGTCCCCAACACCCTTTGCCAAGATCACACTTGACTTTTTCTTGTTGTACCTATATCCTGCACACTCACAATGCATATTAAATACAACAGTAAACCTAACTTAAACTTTTGCCCAAACATCAAAACCTAGGGTACATAGATTATTTCAACAATCTCCTTTTTGATGTTTAATAACCCATTTAAGTTAGGAAAATAAATAAAGCAATAAGCATGCAAGTAAATAAGCTATCTACTCATCCATATATCATGGAACCTAATCCTAGACTCTTCCTTTACCTAAGCTTCCCCCTTGTCTTGTAAGGGCGTGTAGGTTTCCCACTTAAACCTAATACTTCTCCCCCTTTGCCATAAAAAAGAGCTCCAACAATATCTTAATTATTGGACTCTTTGACCTCTAATGACCATAATTATCATTTATTAATCCCCCATAAGATTAAATACATATATCCCCTCTATTTGGTCATTTCTTAATGCTGAAAATCAATTTCAGCCTGTGCCAGTCGATTGATACCTACCCCAGTCGACTGATCTCTTCAAATTCAACTCATAGAAATATTCTGTAATGAAAAATATTGTTACTAGTCGACTGGTACCCTAATTCAGCCAAATTTAACATTTCTAACCTAACTTCAGAAATGCATTAAAAATTTAACAAACTTTCAAAAATCTCTAAATTTTGTGGAGAGGTCTATTTTACCAATGACTACTTGGAAAAAATATATCCTTCACAGATCCCAAGATTGACATAAAATCTAAAACTAGCAAAATGGTTCAATTGAATATTGACCTAAAGTCCTAGTTTTGACTTCATCTTGATGTATCTGCCCGTACTAAACTATAATGCATTCATAGCATTAGTTTATATGACACCTATACATAAAAAATTAAATTTATGCAATATGAGCCCAATTTATATTTTCATGCATGAAACTTACTTACCATGTACCAATTTCCAAGGTTTAAGATTCAACTTCATCTCAAAACTATTTTGGCACATTTCATGAACCATTTAGAATCTCAAGCAAGGTCCACTTGAGATCCATTTACCATAGGTCCCAAAAACTCTTTGAACTCCCCCTGGAACTGATAACCTTAGACACCTTCCTTGGTGACTCTTCTACTGTTGCTAGGCTACAATGATCCACCTTGGATGATTGGCCTACAAACCTAACCTTCTAACCTTAGACACCATGTCCTTAGCTAGTCTCTTCTTGTCCTCAGATGGCTTTCCCTTTCCATTCATGGGCCTCTCCATGCTATAGTCATATCCCACCCTAGCATATGACACTCCCATAGCCTTAGAGTGTTCCCCCATGCCATTGGCATTTGTAGTCATTGCATGTGTCCTTTGTTTAGCCTTGGGAAACTCCATACTCGATCCCTTATATCTAAGATTGAATATCTTGAAGGATCTCTCTAACCAATCAAGATTTTCCCTTAAACCTTGATTTTCCAATTTTATGTTTTTGATTCTAGAGTCTACTTGTCCACCATGGACACCCCTAGACCTACCAACCTTTTTAGGCATATGTCTCCCCTTCTTAGGATTAATGTCTAGGTTTTCAACCACCTTCCTCACCTTAGGCAAGGTAGGTTATTTCATTTTAGGTATAACCTTAGGTTCTAATTTTCTAAATTTATCTATTTTGTTAACCCTAATCCCATCATTGTACCTAAATCCATAGTTATTCTTGGGTAAATAATCTGTATTATTTCTAACAAGCATATATGAGTTGGAGCTAGGATTGAACTTCAAGTTAGGGATTACCTTCCCTTTTACCTTTGAGCTCCCCTTGACTTGAGCTCCTCTTCTCCTCCCATTTCTTCAAGTGCGCCAATTTCTTGAGTTTTCTTCTCCTTGGGCGCTTTGTGTGGTAGTGCTCCACTCACCACTAGTGAAGTATCTAATGTACCTCTTCTCCTTGACACTATCCCTACAACCCTTGTTAGTCTTTAAAAGAACTTTATTGGATTTAAAGTTTACCTCCTTTACCTTCTTAAGCGATGGACACCTACTCTTGTAGTGTCCCATCTTTCTACACTCAAAGCATTTGATGTAGGCTTTTGGGCTCTTCTCGGTATTAGAGGTTGACGGTTGGA
>JBAMIE010000098.1:7489064-7508099 GCA_037177295.1 Kaempferia parviflora
CAAACGAAACAATCGGAGCTACTCCTACTACAGGTGAGAGCTACTTACATCCTTCGCTAATTGCCTTTCTTACTAATTCGATTGAGCTTGGAAGAACCAAATCTTCCTTGCTTGCTCTTGACTTGGCCGGCTGCTTGGAGAGGAGGAAGAAAGGTCTTCCTTTCTTGCTAACCCTAGAGTTAGCTCTTGGGCTCCTTGGCTTGGGCCGCCGGAGAGAGGAGGAAGGAGAAGAGGAAGTCGACGGGGAAGAAGAAGAAGAGGAGAAGTCGCGTGGAGAGGAGGCGGCTCGCGTGCGTGCGTGAGGGAGTCGGGGAGAAGAGAGGTAAGTTGGGTTAATTAAAACCTAAGTTTTCTCCACTTAAACTTAGGGTTAATAAGTCTAACTTACCCTTTAACAAGGGTTGTCCCCATTCATTACCAGCAAGGCTGCTTAGCCCAACTGGTTATGACTTAACTCCTCCCCACTAATGGCCACGAGTCAAAACCCCTCTAGCGCGAATTATCCTCCTATTTATTTTTGCCACTTCCGGTACTCCAAAAATTCCCCAAAAATACTCTAAAAATCCAGAAAAATCATAGGATATTTATGAAACTATTTCTGGAAATTTTGGGGCGTTACAGTAGTTAACCCAACCATAGTGAAGTTGACACTTTGGGACATTTTCAATGTATGTGACACCTTGAAAATGAGAAGTCTACTTTTACTCTTGAAAGAGTAAGAATGTGTAATGAAAATTTGAATAATTGAGTTTGATCAAAGTGGCACAAATAGGATAGAACACATAGAAATGTGTAGTAGGGATTTTGGCATTTTCTAAGGAGATAAAGGCAAATTTAGGTTAACTTTTGGCTTAGCGATTAGTTATTGATACACAGATAGAAAAGCTATAATATTTTCTTTATACTAAAATTATTATGATTGTGTAACCTATCACATGCCATGACATCATTTTCTCATTCATATTATTATGAAAATATGACATGTCATGTCATACATACATCATTTAGCTATGACAATTTTCTTTTAAAAAATACTCATTTGATGTATGTCATAATCATTTACATGCATTATTTTAAATTTCTTATAATTAAGGACAATGACATTAATTGATATCTTAGGTTGAATGATCAAAGTTTAAATGTCTAGTTAGAAATGCATGATCTCTTACTTTAGGAAAACCCAAATTTACATTTCACAAGAACCATAAGGATGCCTTGTATGACTATTGAGGCACATTAGATACAAGTAAAATGTTAAGCGAATGAACAAAACTCAAGATGTTGATTTAGTGTATCTTTTTTAGTTTTAGTATCATCAAAATAATAGATTATGTAAAGTCCAATCATGAGGAAAGTAAGTATACAAGTCATGTGTATTTAGCCCAAAGATCATGGTTGGATATGTATTTATTTTGAAAATCATTTTAAAATTATTTTAGAAAACCTTGGTGAAGTCTATCTTTTGATAAGGATTACCATTGATTAGTTAGATACAAAGTAGAGTGAAACATTGAAGTTTTTTAATACTTTTTAAATTTTGTATCAATTTTTAAAAATGAGAATTATTTTAATAAAAAGTATTTTTCCATGATAGTATATGACATAAGTAATGTCTACATCAAATTTCAAGATTTTTTGATAATAATAGAATTATTTATGATTTTTTGAAATTGAATATGAAGTTATTTTTAGAAATCAGAAAAATTCAAATATGATAATCGATTGGGGCAATCAATTATCTCACGCCAATCGATTCATAGTGAATTTTCGCGAACACAGAGATTCACAGAATCGATGAGGTGATCGATTAAAGGTTGTGTAATCAATTAGCAGCTAGCTAAGACTAATTGATGTCATCCTCACAAGTGCACGGGTTATCGTCAAGTAAAAAATATCGATCCCACAGGAACTATTGATTAAATATTAGTTGACTTTGTAAAGTAAATTATCTAGAAAATTGAAGGTTGTTTGTTGAAAGCTTGTGAGCTAAAGCTGAGAAAGAGAGATGATCTTAAGAGGGGATGAGCTTAGAAAGATGGTATCTAGGATTTTGGTTTTATTACAATGCTAGTTGATGTTATGAATTGCTCATCTCCTAATCTCCATTTTTTTTTCTCTTGTAGGGATTCTAACTAATATCCTAACATTTCCATGTAGTGGTTATGTCAGTGTGTTACTCTCTTTGGTTACCAAATGCCCCTAGATAGAATAGGTAACCTCGAATTTGTCTGAGTATAGTAGATTACCCCTGTCACAAACTCTCCTGATTTATCCAATCTCGGTTACCCGCTACATCCATTGACATGGAGTAAAGCATAAACATTAAACCTAAGTAGATTATTCCTTGTAGAGAATTCCCCTCCCTTTCAAGGTGACGCCTTTAAATTCACCAAGGTATAGTGGACTACCTTCACAGGCATCCCTGCTTGGCTCCCTAATTTATCCAATCTCAAGCGTCCCCTCTACGAGATGAGAAATCCTTCACATCTATATGTATTCTCCACACACACATTTCATCAAACACATATAAGGCACAACATACATAGAACAAGAAATAAGCATATCATTAAATAAGGAAAAGACCAAATCCATAGTTTGTACATCAACATCACATCATAGTTACTTCCTACATCTTAAATAGGAGAACACTTTATTGCAAAGAATTTTACAACCAAAAGATAAGAAGTAAAGCAATCTACAACTCAAAATATAAAATGAAGAGAAGAGAAGGCTTATTCGTGTAGTGCCAGTCTTCTTGGATGCAATCCTTGCTCCGGAGGTGGACGAATTGGTGAAGATGGAGCTCTAGGGTTGTCCTAATGGGGAGAACCCTTCCCCAAGGAAAGAGAAAGAAATCCTAATCCAAAGATGTGATCTAAGGGGAGAAAAACCCCTTATATAGACAAGGGGGGTGTGCCCCCTCGAAACCTCCTCCACAAGGTCGTGTAAGTAACATGGCCATGTCTGGGTTCTGCTCTGGAGAGGAGGCATGACTGTGTAGCTGCACTACTAGGATGTAAGACTTGTTGATGCCTCAAGTTTGATGTGATCAACCAAGTTAGGTTAGGTCATGTTGGTTTCTAACCTTTGTGTCTAAGTGTGCCATACTTTAAAACACAAGAAGTCAAGCGGAAGATGTGACAGACGAGAAGGAAGGCGCAGGAAATGAGTCGACGGGCTTGGCACTCCTGAGGGACAAGAAGTTACAAAAGAGTACATCGACGGAGCGAGAAGGACGTGCGTGGTGGTCCAAGGAACGAGAAGCCGGGGAGGAACACCACTTAAGAAAGATGAAAAATGAGTTCGAGTGAGCCATATTCCGGATGTCTGAAATCACTCAAGCGATCGGTCACAAAGCTGAAAAAGTCAATGTGGCATTGACTTTTTCCCACAGGCTCGGACCGCTAGGGTGCTCGGACCTGGTCTGGGTGCCCGGATGCAGTTTCACATAACTGTTCCAGCAAGGATCGAATTTGTAATCCACATCAGCACAGTCTGGGCGCCCAGAGATGGATAAAATTTTATTTACGTTGTTTCACGGAGCCATTGTGGATAAGAAAAAAACTTATCCGCGTGGAGGAGCCTAGACCAGTTCGGGCGCCCGGGAATAGTGCCACATCAGCATTAAGATAGAATTGATCAGGAGCTATAAATAGAGCCTTGGTTCAACTTATTTCGAATAACACACACTCTGTACTTCGAATTCTATTTTGTTTTCCTACTTAGAGACTTCAGGATTTTCACCTAGTGTCCTCGACCCTAGGATTTTCTATTTGGTGTTCGTGACCTCTAGGACTTCCACCTACGTCTGATCCCCGACCCATAGAATTTCACACCTGATGTCCTCGACCTGCCAAATATTTTTGCCAGTCCATCGGACAAGGACTTCATTGCCTAAACGTAACTAGGACTTTCCCTTTACCTAAAGTTACTTAGGACTTTTGCACACTTAGTTCAACTTGTTAGAACGACAATAATAACTTAACTTAGAACTTTTTGTCATTATCAAAACTTAGGTTCGATCGTCTGGTGCTCCCTGCCTAGTTTTGTTCTAGAAGAGGACACGGCCGTGTTGCTGCATTGTTGAGACACGACCGTGTTGCTGCATTGTTGAGACATGACCGTGTTGCTGCATTGCTGAGACACAACCATGTATTTGAAGGCATGCTTGGACATCAAAACGACGTTTCTCTGGTTAATGTCTTCAGCAAAGTTGTAGATCTGGAAGTTATCTACATGTTGATATTTGGAATGTCCTGTAACCACACGACCATGTCTGAGGGAACACAGTCGTGCTTGAAGGGGACACGGCCAGGTCGTGTCTAGCACTGTAGGGGATGCCTTCGAAGCTCTAAACTTCGTTTAGCTCTGTTTTTTAATTATTTTTTTTATTGGATTATGGATTATGGGAATATATATTTTTATAGTAAAAGTTGTAAATTTTCCATGTAAGTTATTCTAGTTAATATGAATAAGTGTGAAATTAAAAATTAAGAATTTTTTGAGGATTTTCCATAATGTTTGTTTATTTATTAAAATGATCAAAACTCAATGAATTGTATAAATCCTTCTATAGTTTCCTAGATGGCTTGAACTAGCTTGTCTAGTTCACAAACCATCTTGTATCAGATTAGATTTGAGAATTTTCAATCTACTAGGATAGCGAGCCGGCCTATCCATCCTATCTGAATGACGGCTGGCAGCTCATCTGGGCAATGATGAAATTTTGGTGGATGATTCCTGACCACGGACCGATCATGTGGCCGTTCTAAATCCCTTTTGGTCAATGATGAAATTTTGGTTTAATGATGGATTAAGTTTTAACTAATTTGATATCAGTAAAATCATTCCCTTTTTTTTTTTTTTTTTTTTTAAGAAATTTTGAATAAAATTATTTTGCCTACACTTGATCACCCTATGTGTCTCCCTACAGAATGATTGACATGCCACGTGACCTTCAGATGCACTCATCGCTCGTGACTGATTGATCACTAATATAGTTGTTCTATCTTGACTTCTACACTAAGCCACTGCCCCTGCGCCACGCGCCGAATCCTGCATCTCCCACTCGCATTTTTCCAATTGATTAGGACATTTAAAAATTATAAGTTGATTGTCAGTGGAATTCCAATGAGATAGTTTTATTTTATAAAAATGTATTTAATTACTTAAAGAACCAACCGGACGAATTTTTTTACGCATTTGAATAGAACAATGCCATTACAAACTTGGAAAATAAGGAGATTCCATATTTAAAAGGACCCTGACAAATACTCCGAGGCCCCAACCAGGGGAAGGGAGTGGGGCGCGATCGTGGGAGGATGGTCATAGAAAGTCGCCGCCTAGCTTTCCACCTCGCCCTTCTCTTCTTCGCCGCCTTCACCGGTGATGTCACCGCGGCGTCGGCGTTGGAGCGACAGCTCCAGAGCCGGGTGACCGCGCTTCCTGGTCAATCGTTCAACGTCAGCTTCGCCCACTACTCCGGCTATGTCACCGTCAATAAGGAGGCCGGTCGGGCTCTCTTTTACTGGTTCTTTGAGGCCACCGAGGATCCCGCCTCCAAGCCTCTCGTTCTTTGGCTTAACGGAGGTCTGACTCTCGGAACCCTTCCTCGTCACTGACTTTTTTTTTTAATTATTAAATAGATTCGGTTGCGAGCAAGTCTTGGCAAAATAGTTTTTTTTTTTCATGTTTCTTATATCTCGACACGGGTTTGTTATGCTAGGGATGTATCAAAAGAGATTGGATTTCGATCTCGTTTGAGTTTTTTTTTCTCCTTTATACACAATTTGGTTTAAAGATTCCTTCTTGCATCGAACAGTTCCTTTTCTGATATATTTGAAGGGTGTGTTTGATTATTGATGTATCAACAAAGATGCGATTGTTGCTAACGGTTTGTTTCCTTTCGCTGCTAAACAATATTTGCAGTGGTTGGCCTTGTCCTGTTGTCGACCAATAATGCTTTTGGTTGGTTGTATAAAGTAAGAAATTGATATAATCTAGGATTTTTTTTTTTTTTTTTGATGGTTTTCTGTACTATTTAAACACAAGTTGGACCTCTGAGAACGTTTGTGCTGGTTGTGGGCTTGATTCTAGTTGTTTGAACCTTAATTCAAGTAGAATCAAACTATTGCTCGCAATGGCTTAAAATTTGACTTAATTTTGAGTTATTCAAACCTTAATTTGAGCATATTTAATCTAAAATTGTGTAAAAAAATAAAGTTTGGTTTGAGTTCGGCTCACGACCGACTCGTGAACAATTGAACAAAATATTATGGATTCTAATATGGCCCGAACAATTAATGAACATGTTCAAGCTCAACTTGAATTTGATAATACAAATCAAATATTTTTCAAGCAAGCTCCAAAAGCTTGCTAGCAGATTTGATTCATCTGCACCTCATTTGCACTCCTATTCACAAGTCCTTAACTTGTATAAATTATATGATGGAATACAAACCAAAATGTTCATGAGAATCTTATATAACAAGTACATAGTGTCAAGGATTAACACAACAGAGCAAAGTATAGCAAACAAAATATCTCTAGAACAACTACAAACCTATCATGGACAATGTTGTGTCAAAATTTAAGGATTTGATTACTTGAATGGATATAAGGAGAGGAAGAAAAGGCACAATATTATATATGAAGCTCCAACATTTATGTACATCTTTTTGTCACTTACTCTCCTCTCCCTCATATCGTCCATCCAAGTTATTGGACGTCAAAGGTCTCCTGGTAATGATTAAGTGGAACAGATGGCCACAATTAGCTAATAACAATGTTACCGAGGAGGAAGCCTGTTCTAGGTGAAGGAGTTGGTTTGATAAACTTTTTGATAGCTCAAGTTAATCATATCCAGGTTGGTGGCGAATGCCAGCAACATTGATCACTCTTTGTTAGAAGGCAGAATATTTTCTTGTTTTACCCAAGTCATATTTTTCACAAAGTCCTGCCCATAGTGGTCTGGATTTGTTTGAATCTTTACTTGTATATTACCTCGCACTAAAGTTGAGTTATTTTGTGTGTTTTTCATAAGATATATATTTGGTAAATATAGTTGTTAAACTTGTGTTCGTATTAATGATTTGGTGATTACACATATGCAAAAAATCACTTTTTGTGCTTTGCTTTAACCCTCGGAAATTGTTGGTACTTTGTAGGACCTGGTTGTTCTTCTATTGCATATGGATTGGCTGAGGAGTTAGGGCCTTTTCATGTCAAAGCAGATGGGAAAAGTCTTTATCTCAACCCTTATTCTTGGAATCAAGGTGAAAAAAAATTATTTATTTTATTTTGCCTATTTTCTTGTTGATGTATTGTCATACCAAACTGAATTGTGTTTTCATCTTTGTTAGCATGATTGAATTTGATAAATAAAAAAAATGTAAAATCCAGCATGATAAATCAACAACTTTATATGATATGATTGTCTCTGGATATTTTGCAGTGGCAAATATCTTGTTTTTGGATTCTCCTGTTGGTGTTGGCTTTTCCTATGCAAACAATTCTCAGGATGTGGTGACGAATGGAGATAAAAGGACTGGTATTTTATCCTCAAAACTTTACTTAGTTATAAACTTATTGAAATTTTAGTCTTTAATTTTTCTTTCAGCACAAGATTCGTTAGCATTCTTGAAGAATTGGTTCAAGCTCTTTCCTCAATACCGTGGAAGGGAATTTTACATAACTGGGGAGAGTTATGCAGGTTTGGAAACAAAAAAGAAGTGTCTCCCTTTTCTTTTCTAGTTAATTCTTTGTTCAATATATTGAGTCAATTTCTTGTATCTATTTATTGAAATAGTTTCATATTATTTTAAAAGGACATTATGTACCTCAGTTGGCTCAAGCTATTGTAAGGTCACAAAAGTTGACAGGAGAAAAGTCAATCAACCTAAAGGGATACATGGTACAAGTTTTGATATAGATGGGGCTGCTGTTGTTTTGTGTAGATATTTGTGACATTAGAATTTTTCATAGAGTGAATTATAACCCTAGATTTGGGTTAAAAATGTTCAGGTGGGAAATGCTCTGACTGATGATTATCATGACCATTATGGAGTATTTCATTTCATGTGGACAGCCGGCTTGATTTCAGATCAAACATACAAGTTGTTAAACATTTTCTGTGACTTCCAATCATTTGTACACACATCATCCGCATGTGAAAGTATCCTTGACATTGCCGACAAGGAAATTGGGAATATTGACCCATACAGTATTTTTACTCCTTCCTGTACTGCTAATGTCACCTTATCAAGGAATAAGTTACTGAAAAGAAGGCATGTAAGTGTTTTAATCCCAGATTGATAAGCTGTTTGCATAATACAGCTTTTCAGTTTATAGTGGATGATATGAAAGAAAGCCTTTTATTGGATGACCATGCAGCCCCTCTTAATTTGTCGTAGTAGAAATGAATTTATGAATCTCATACCAGTTGCCTTGTTTTGACAGTCATTTGGGATAATAGGTGAAAAATATGACCCATGCACTGAGAAGCATTCTACAGTTTACTTTAATCTGCCAGAGGTTCAAAAGGCTCTCCATGTCAATCCAGCATATGCTCCAAAGAAGTGGGAAACTTGCAGGTGAATATCTTTTTGTAAACTTCAAATGGATTTTGTGAATAATCTGCATTTCAGATTAGGACATCTCCTGTTAGTTCAATTATTGCTCTGAAACTGATGCTTATTCCAGACATGGTTGGATTGAGGAACCTAAAAGAGAAGGGGAGGGAGAGGTAGATTGTTTGGATTGGGAAGGGAACTCCTTCCTTGCCCTATCATATGTAATTTCTATCCCTCCCAATTGATTAAGATGGAGAAGGAACCATTTAGGCTGGTTTACTTGGATTGAGAACTAGGAGAGTAACAAGAGGAAAGTGCACATAATGGGACAAGAGTGATCAATGATCACGGATCTTTTCGCTCTTCCTTCACTCTCTCCATCGTTCTACTCAATTGAAGGAAAATGAGTTTAGTTTCGTCCCTTTACTTTAACGGGTGCTCGCAAAACATGGATATTATAGTCAATCCAAAAAAAAAAATCCTAGCTCTCTGTTGGTTGAGAAACTGATATCATCCAAACAAGAGAAACCCCCCATTTAGCATTCTGTCTTTTTTTATTGAATTTTGGTCAACTTAAGTTTCTTATTCCTTCAGTACATGCTTATAATGATCTTACTGATGGGAAATTTGTTAAAAGGAACTGAGTTTGTTAGTAACCAATTATTTTATGTTTCACTCTTGTTTAACTACTACAAACTTTTCATGTTTTGAGGTGTCCATTTGTGAGCATTATATCAATGTACCAAAATTATTATGTATTTAACGTTCTGAAGGATCAGTTGTTTAAGGATTAGTGCTAATAAAAAGTCTGGGGTTTCAGCCTGGTGGACAATTTTGCACAATTATATATTTAGACTGAATTCTGCTTCATTCTTCTCTAATGACGCAGTGATGCTGTGAATGAAAATTGGAAGGACTCTGAAAGCTCTGTGTTGCATATTTATCATGAGCTTATTAGCCAAGGACTTCGCATCTGGATCTTCAGGTGACTCTTTTATCGAGTTATGATCGTACAATAGTGTATGAGTGTTTTTACTATCTAAAAGAACTGAATATTAGTATACCATTCTACAATGTTTGAACAACAAAACTGCTGTTACAATCTCAGATATTAGCATATATTAATCATGTGACAATACATTACTGATTACTTGTGGATTTCTTTCTTTTTCAAGTGGGGATACAGATGCAGTAATTCCAGTTACATCAACGAGATACAATGTTGATGCTCTTAAGCTTCCCACAGTGACACCTTGGCATGCATGGTATGATGATGGTCAGGTATGTAACTGTATTGAGCATTCTTCCTGTGGCTCTTAACTCATACCTGGCTATCAATACTAGTTTGATAGTGAACTAATTATATGTAATATGCGTGTGTTATTATAAGACTACAAAACTTTGTTTTCTGCTAGATAACTTCAAGTTTTAACCTTTTCTTTTGCATTAATAATTCATTGCGATGGAGCAGGTAGGTGGGTGGACTCAAGCATACAAAGGCCTCACGTTTGTCACTGTTAGGGGAGCAGGCCATGAGGTTCCCCTACATCAACCAAAACTAGCCCTAGTTCTTTTCAAGTCATTCCTGTCAGGAAGGCCGATGCCTACTTTAACTGAGCTCAACGTCGCAATGTAGCTCGATCGACTGGAGTCATAAGTTGTGATCGAGTTTTGCAGTTCCTAAAGAGACAGTGTGGAGGCAAAAGAAGGTTACTTGCGCGATTGGGTCACTATTTACTGAATCCATAGTATTATTCAGGAGGAAGGAGCTATGCTTATATTCATTCTCCTCTTTCACATATGTTTGTTGCGCATGTGATGGAAACTGCTATTTGGTGAGAATGGTAAACAAATAATGTTCATTCACTAAAATGAAAACTAAGTTAATTTGACAGTTTTCATCAGTGGGGAGTTATTAACTACGTGACATATTATTCTACATTATCATATGCTATTTATAAACAACATAGCAGAGAGTCACCTTGTAGAAATTAAACGAAGTTGTATTCCTGTGTTTTTCAAAGGATTTTAATTTATTTTTTGTTATGTGTAATTTTTGTCATTATTGTTCTTGGTATAATGACATTTTTTCAAACTTGTTATTTTAAGAAATCGTTAAGATCATCACCATTCATGATTTTACATATTTTTTGTTTTGTTTTGTCTAAGCATCTTAATACTTAATTTGCTAATCACAATGATTATTCTTTTTCTAGTCAATTATTTGATATTAATAATGTGTGAATTTAAAATATTCTATTCTATTTTTAACCAAGTCATGTAGTTCAAAAAAAAAAAAAAATGTAAAGATTAAACACCATTTCAATTCTAAGACACAATGCCGAATTAATCTTAAAATTCTATTCATATCATACGACTAAATAAAAGCAAAGGAAAAGGGTGCCTTCCTTGCATTATAGTCAAAGGAGTCGTTGTAGGTTGAAAAAAAATTATTAAAAGGTGTTTTTTTAGTTTAAAAATACTTTTTCTGCATCATAATATGATCAAAATTATTATAGTTACAAACCTAATTAAGGATGCAGATGAACCAAATTATGTAATTTTAATAATATAAAAATATTAATTTTTGAGTATATGTGATATTTGAATTCGATCATGATTTGAACCGAAAATGACTTAAAATTTAACTTTGATAGGAGTTATTTGAATCTTAATTTGAAAATATATAAATTATATAAAAATAAATAGAGTTTGATTCAAGATTGCTTGTAAGTGAATAATTAAATAAAATATTATGGATTCAAATTAAACTTTAAAAAATAAACATGTTCGAATATCCTAATCCTGATCCCCAAATTGTAAACATTGCTTGAAGAATTTTAGAATAATTTTTAACTAGTGTTAGTTAGATTTTAATTAAAGTCAAGAAATTTTAGGATTTAAAATTTTAATCTGCTGTAGATATTTTAGGTTGTAGATAAGTTAAGATAGGTTTGTTATATACATTAAAATTATTATAATAATATTGAATAAACATCATGAAAAATAAAATGAAGTATTTTTTAATATATTTTTAAAGGCATCCTATTAATAATAATAAAAATAAAAAAGTGCTTTTACCCTATAAAAATAATAATTAAATGCATTCTTAATTACGTACTTAATTCTTTATTTTTTACAAAATTATTACACTTTTTAATTAGGTTAATGTTTATTATACAACCCACATTCTTGTGCCAAAAACCTTGACACAATTTTAAAAGAATGTGGGTTGCATGTGCCAATTAAAAGAATGTGGGTTTCTAGATACGTATGATTATTTTTCTTTGGACCATAATTTTATAGGTTAGGAGATGATTTACATTTAAATTACAATCAGATTGAGTTCATAATTTAATTGAAATTGTTTATGGTTCATCTAAGGGTTCATCTGCCCACCTACATTGTAAGAGTCATGCTTGAGACGAGTGGTGGGAGGGTGGTCGGGCTGCCGGTCGTGGCTGCCTCCGGTGGCCTTCATCCACCTGTCCCGATTCAAATTACAATCTAAGTTGGGTAAATAAATCCGTTAATAGATCATAAGTAATTACGATTGGATTACAATTTCAATTTGACTATAATTTAGATGTGAATCACCCTAATCTATAAAATTGTGGACTATGAGATCTTATTAAAAAACGAAAATTGTTTGCATTTGAACAATAAATTTAAATGTTGGGGAATATTTCATTTTTAATCTAAAAAATCAAATTAAATTTTCAATTCATTCAGTGAATAAAAAACAAAATTATATCGAAAAACAAACTACGGATTCAATTGCACGGTTCCCCTTGGACTTCATCCGGCGCGGCGTCACCATCCACGAACATGTCAAATTGCGAAGAGTTCCGAATATTAAATCGATCAAAAAAAAAAAAAGTTCATCGACGCAGGGAAACAAGATCGGAGGTGGCAAGCGAGAGATTAGAGGAGGAGAAAGAGTCATGCTTGCTAGCATGGAAGGAATCGAGCAAATCAAATCATCAAAGGAGAAAGATCGCATGGCGGGTGCTCGCTTTTGGATTTTGCCCTGGTCAATGAAAGCCAAGACGAGAAGGTGCAGAAACAACCTTCCTTTTTCTCCGCAACCGCCTTCCCTTACCCTGCGCCCCTTCTCTATATCTACCTCTCTTGCCTTCTTCATCTCTTCTCTGTCCGCTTGTTTCGAAGAAGAAGAAGATGAGGAGGGTCGCCGAGGAGCCATCGCCATCCACTTCTTGCGCCGCCCCCTATGGCGACGATGCCAGGAAAAGATTCAGATTCCAATCCCTCTTTCAAGATTACATGGAATTGATTAAGGTGAGATGCGTTCTCTGTAATTTTGTTTCGCTTTGATTGGGGGATGTGCTCTGGATTTTAGGTTTATCGAATCCTGCGTCAGATAAATTCAAAAGAGGGATTTTTCGTATTTGCGTCGCCGAACCGAAAGATTATTGCCTTCGTATTGTTTCCCCGTTTGCATTCCGATCGATTCATATAATTTGCTTCAAGTCATCCGAATTGAATGTGTGTTCTTATGCATTCGTTCTGACAATTTGGTCGATAGATTTAGATGTTGATTGTGGAATTTTCCATATCCAATCACGGATTTAACGAGACCTCTCCGATCGATATCTTTATGTTTTCACAGAGAAATTTACCCTACTAGATGAAAAGGGGTGCAATCTTGAACTTCCAATTTCTGTTGCCCCAGTCAACAATTTATTAGGATTCTTGACCGATTTAATTTTGCAGGAAACTGAAGAAAAGAAGAGGAAACTGGTGGAGACGAGACAAAAGAAACGGAGACTCTTGGCTGAAGTCAGGTATCCAATTTTTGTTCCAACATGCATCATTCATAGTTGAGATTTTCATCTGGTCTTAGAATGATAATTGCCTAATTTGAATTTCACATCCTAGATTTTTGAGAAGAAAACATGAGACTCTATCTGCAAACCAGTGTCAGCAATTTAAATTGAAGGAACCATCTCACACAGAGCCCGTGATCATTGCTCAACCAGGGAACAATCTTGTTCTCAATGGAAAGCCTCCTACAGGAAAGAAGCCCAAACCATCTGAAGCTGCACGTACAAGTAACTACAATCTGAATTCTCTGAATACACATACATCTCAGTGTCAGTTTACAAAGACATCTCGGAAAAGGCCAACCGAATCCCTGTGCGTTGCACAATCTTCATCAACGCACTTCAGGGTAATGGAAGCTGCAAATGCTAGCACTTCAGCAACGCTCGGTGGGAGTGAAGTAGATTTTAAGGTACAGTGATGGTTCCCAACAACTCATATATTTCATCATTTCTCGGCTCGCAGTGCTAATTCAATTACTAATTGCAGAATGGGCAAGAAATGAACCAGTTTCAGTTTGAGCAGAATCATATGCAAATGCAGAGGCTCAATAGAGTGCCTATGATGGGAGGGGGTTCAAAAGATAAGTTGGCTATTTGTAGAGATCTTGGAAATAACTCCAAGAAGATTGGTAAGAGAAAACTCTCTTGGCGAGACCCACTGGTGTTGGAGGTTTGAAGTTTGATGGGAAGGAAACTTTGCTGTTTTCTTGTTACATACGGATAAATCTATGAATATTGTATCTACTGCCACGGTGCAGTTCATCTAAAAATATTTTGTGAATAAGCTAGTTGGTTTGTCTCTATTCGATCTAACATGATACTTTTGCTAGTTCTGATCTGCTGGAGATCCACTTAAATTTTGGCAGTTTGACTCACAAATCAAATTCTATTCTGTCACATTGATGTCAACTGAGCAAGTGCTAGTAACCTTGGCACCTTTTTGATGACTAAAACCTAGCCAACCCTAGCTATTTCATCAAAGCACATTGTTTATTCTACAACGCCTCCAAGGCATGGTTGAGTTGTTTACTGTAGGGTAGAACTTGTTTTTTGGCAAAATCGAATGAACAACCC
Organism: Kaempferia parviflora; assembly: GCA_037177295.1. NCBI lineage: Eukaryota > Viridiplantae > Streptophyta > Magnoliopsida > Zingiberales > Zingiberaceae > Kaempferia > Kaempferia parviflora. The sequence continues at coordinate 7,503,553 of JBAMIE010000098.1, forward strand.
TCTCCCACATTGATCAATTATAATTTTTTGATTTATCTCCTCACAGATGGTCAACTCTAACTACTGAGATGACGGATTCTACTTTTTACTATAATTGTTTATTCTAAGACATATTTATTGCTCATGGCTTACAGGCAAAACATGATGAGCTGCTCCTCCACACAACATTACTAAGGCAAGAGTTGGTGGGCAAAACCACTTAGAAGTACTCTATTGCGGTTCTCTGATAATGAGCTTTAGAAATCAATTACACTTGCGAACTTTCACGTTAACATATGCAAGCTTTCAAGAGAATATAACAAGAAAATTCTCAAGTAAATGATTCAATGAAAATAAAACTACAACAAGTTCTTATTAAACAAGCTTGATTCGTTAGTTTAGTTTAGTTCCACTCAATTCTATAGCTTGCCATGATGCATAGGAACGCATCTATTCATGGCTGCCTTTGTTCCAGTTGGGTTGCACAGTGGAGTACCATCTTTGATGATTCATCTCCTGAGATCGATGCTATTCTGAAGAAGTGGTTGGCTTCGCTCTCTATGTGGATGTTGCGAATGAAAGCTCAACAATGCCAAGGCTTTTAGGGGCCCTTGGCGGAAAAAAGAAAATGGGTCATACAATTCTATTCATAGAGTTTAATAGAAAAACTTAAAAAATAATATATTTTATTTAAAATATGATAAACTCCATACAAAATATATTTCTCAAGATTCTCAAAAAAAAAAAGAAAAAAAGCAACAACAATACCATATAAAATATGTTTCCCAAGCTTCTCCAAAAATACAGTACCTACAAATGCCTAAAAAAATATCAAATAATCATTGAAAAAATCTAGATCTCTAGCATTTTGAGAATCAAAATCATGAATAAGGTCTTTCAAAGCAAGTTTTTCTAATACCTCATTTTCAATAAATAAAATTGCCAAGCTATTTAATCTTTTCTTAAGACATAGTTGAACGCAAGCGTGATTTTATAAATTTTAGTTTAGAAAAACGTTTTTATGTTGATGCTACTATAACTGGTATAGTTAATAAAACTCTATAAGCAATGGAGATATTAGGAAAATAATATAAGACTTTTATGAACTCAAGAACTTCAAAAGCTAACTTTGTTTCTGCTGGTAAACACATTTGTAGCACTTGCACTTCAGAAAATAAGTCATCAACATCAATATCAGACTTGTCATTATATTTTAGAGTAACTTGAAGATTATTACAACACTCATGCAATCTATTAGCGTCCATTGACAATAACTTTTTAGGATTGAACATAAAACCAAAAATATTTTCAAATATTTCTAATTATTCAAATCTACTTTTTAAAGATGAAATTGCAATATCAACGACAAAAAAAAAATAATAATCTTAAAAGATTCTGCAAGAAATTGTGAAATCTCTTCATGACAATTTTCATCAAATTGTTTCTTTTTATGAGTTGTAAGTTTTTAAGAAAAATAGGATCAATTTCCATTTTAGATGCAATATTTTTAGCTAATGTCATAGCATATTGGAAACCTTCCTCCCTATATCTTTCAAAATAAGAAATCAATTCTCTTAAAATATTTATTGCAATGTCAATTTGCATATCTTTAGATTGCAACGTTTTGCTAATCAATTCAATTTTCTTTTTTCAGATTGTTATGTCATATAGTCATGCCCAACAAAAATTAAAAATTTTCAAGTTCATGTGTTGATAAAGATTTAGCCTCACTCCTAGTCTTAGCATCTTCACTAACTTTTGATAATTCATATAAAGCTTCTCTTATCTCATTTGGTTGAGTTATTATGGCTGTGATACTATTAACATGACTTTCCCATCTTTGTTGTTGACAATGACTTTAGAGTTAATTGATGAACATGATCTTGTAAAATTTTTCACCTTTTTGTAGAGCTAGCAAATAAAGTATACATGCGTTGTACAACTCCAAAAAATGACACAACGTTAACACAAATTGTTAAATTAAGAGAATGACAAGCACATGACATATAAAATGCTCTTAGATTTATTTCAAGAAATCTCTTATGTACACCTTAATTTTTACCTTTCACAATAGAACCATTATCATAACCTTGCCACCTCACATTATCAATAGTAAGTCCAAGGGTTTCTAAAATAGATTGTAATTCATTAAAAAGTCCTAACCCAGATGTATCATCCTCTTTCAAAAACTCTATAAAATATTCATTTACCTTTATAGGACAAACTGGCACATCTACACATTGAATTATCAAAGTCATTTGCTCATGGTGACTTGCATCTGGAGTACAATCAAGTATCACTGAAAAATATTTTACCTCTTTTATTTTTTCAATTATAGTACTTCTTACTTTAGAACCTAATATAAAAATCAACTCATTTTGGTTCTTATGATTAAGGCGAATCTAATTATATTGAATGCGTCTAAAATGCTCTTGCATTACCAAATCAAATTCTGCAATTAATTCAAATAGCCCCAAAAAGTTACTATTACTACCTTGGTAAATTTTTTCATTATCTCCATGAAAAACCAAATTACGCTTAGCAAGAAATAATCCTTACTAAAACAAGTTCCCAATATTTTTTCTCTTTCTTAATTTGCACTTAGATCTCTTTGTCAATTGTTTCATTCTTTTTTCAATCTAATTTGCAAATCAATCCATGTTCTCATATTAGTAATATGTTCAATACTATTCTCATGTTGTATAAGTCTATCACTTAAAGGTTTCCAATCGTTAAGACCTTCATTTGCTAGCAAACCTTTATTTTTCACTGATTTAAACAATTTGCAACAAAACAAAATACTTTGTTCACATCTTTTGAGTACACAAGCCATTTTCTATTTTGATTATCTCCATTTGGTAATTTTCTTATCTAATAAGAATATGAAAAATGTCTTGAAAGCTCATCCACAGTGAACTTAAGATTGCCTTCTCTTATAGGAGGACCTTTCTCTACCAAAAGATCTCTTATTTTATTATCAATGTTATCCCAAGATCTTGAATCATATATATCCAAAACATGACCAGTTTTCTTTAACTCATTTTCATTCTCAATTATATTACCAACTTCTACATTCAAATCATTATCATCATTTTCTTTCAATTATTCTTGCTCATTCATTACATGATGATTACCATCATTTTATATCGATTCTTTCTGCTCATTGATTGCATGATCATTTAGTTCTTCTTGATTACTCAATTATTGCTCATTTGTTGAATGATCATTTAGTTCTTCATGTCTTTCTTCTTTTAATTCATCAACTAAATCTTCAATTGAAGAGCTAGCTTTTAAAAACTTATGAAGAGCACCTTTTTGAGTTTTAATTATCTATTCCACTCCTTTTCTTTTACTTCTTTTCTGACTCCCAGATTAATATTTCTTTGGAATTAAACATGTCTGTAATACAAATTTCAAGTGTCAAAATAAAACACACAAAAACAACAACAAATCTAACAAGTAGCAACGAAACAAACACAAGTAGTGAAAATAATAGTGAAAGAGCAATAAAACTTGATTTCTACTAGAAGCAATCGATAGATGCCGCCTTTGCAATAATTCTCAACCAAACCATAGATCTGTCGAAAGGATCATTGATAGATGGAACTCACAGCGTTTTCACTTTTCGAGCACAAATCCAAAGTTTTTTTCTCAGAGGAACTCAAACACCGAGTCATTGACTCGACTAGAAATATTTTCTAAAAATAGAAAGAAAAGAAGAAGGCATCACGGCCAGATCAAATTGTTCGAAAAACCAAAGCTATGAAAGGGAGAAAGAAAATTAGTAAATCACCTCCACTAGTGTGGCTGAAAATTCCCAAAGATGGTCTCTAGAGCATGCTGACAGTGACAGTTCATTTGGCAACCTCTTCCTCCAAAATTGGTAGCTTTTCAATCATTGAATATTGATCAACAAAATCTCCTGCGTGTTGGGACCTTTGTCATCGGCTAGAAGGGGGGATGAATAGCCGGTCACCCCAAATTGTTACTTCCTATATTGTTAGTGAACAACGAAATACAAAGAAACAAGGAAGCTAAACCTAAATAACAAAACAATAGGCAAACCTCTAACACATTTACGTAACGTGGTTCGGAAATCACTTACTCCTACTCCACGGCGTGTCCGTAAGGTGGATGAATCCTGTGATCCTTCGGTGGATCAATTCCCAGAACTCCGGCTAGCTCGTGTCACTCCTTCTCGGTGGAGAAACCTCTCAACAACCTTTCCGAAACCTCTCGGATGCGCTTAGAATGCTCTTGAGCTTGGAGACTCTAATTAGGGTTAACCACCTCTAACTATCGTCCACCTCCTCAAGAACCCGAGCTTTCTTATATAGAGCTCGGGTGGAAAATACCAAGATATTTTTTCGCTACCAGTCGACTGATGAACTTATCAGTCAACTAGTCCACGTGGAAATATGATCGTTACACCCCAACGGCTCATTGCGAATCTTCTGTTCGCTTGCAGTCGACTGCTACAATAACAGGCGACTGCTACAATAACAATCGACTGCGCAGTCAACTGCTATAATAACAGTCGACTGCGCAGTCGACTGCTACAGTAATGT
>JBAMIE010000098.1:7544995-7563596 GCA_037177295.1 Kaempferia parviflora
TGGCTTGGTACACCTCCCCGTGTAAAACCTCGTTGATCTCTACTACACGGCGTACCAGGTTTTCGTTTGGGCGTGGTTCGTGACTTCGTGGCATGTGTTATTTGTAATTAGGATTTGTTCATTCCCACTGTCACTTTGTTAGTAACTTTTCAGATATATATTCTTCGTTCCTTTTGAATTTCGCCTCTGAATTTATTTTCCTTTTAGATTTTTTTGCCTTGCTTAGTATCTTGCATCTTGCCAGGTGAAAGTGCAAACTTGGATTAACAATACAGAAGATGATGAATTTGTTGGTGTTGGTGCTCGATTTGGCCCCACAATTGTTTCAAAAGAGAAGCATGCTAACCGAACTCGCCTTACTCTTTCAGATCCTTCTGATTGCTGCACTCCGCCTACGAAAAAGGTTTTCCTTTTGTTATTGGGTATAGCCCTCATTATGTCTTCAATAAACTTTTGTGTCCCGTCCATCGTATGACTAATGTTTTAAAAGTCTATTTTTTAGCTTGCTGGAGATGTACTACTAGTGCATCGAGGCAAATGCAAATTCACAACAAAGGCAAAGGTCGCAGAAGCTGCTGGTGCATCTGCCATCCTCATTATTAATAACCATAAAGGTTTGTATTTTTATTTTAAAAGAAAAAACATGATTGAATTACTAATTCTGTTTGTCATATGGAAAGTAATACTCCAGGTATTGAAGTCAACACAATGCAAGTTCCATTTTATTTTCCATATTTGCTTTGTATAAAAAGATGCTTGCTGGAATCTCTTGATCTGCGTGCATCTACAAGACATTGATTCGTAAGCTTGTGAATTTCTATCCTTTGTTTGCTTCAGTACAGTCTTGTTTGTTTTCAGAATTATACAAGATGGTCTGTGATAGGAATGAAACCAGTTTGAACATAAGTATTCCTGCTGTTATGCTGCCACAAGATGCAGGTGCTAGCTTGGAGACTAGTCTTCAATATGGTTCCTCAGGTAGCTTTCCTTTTCAGTACAAATTAAAAATTGACACATGACATACTCTCCTAGCACCAAACTTGAAATGAAGTTTAATGGGTTCCAATCCAATTTCAAATTCTAGTGTAGGCTGATTCAAGTGTGCTATAAAATGTGATTGTCTAATTGGTGATATGTAAAGTTCTATTATCTTGATTCCATATGTGGTATCCAGCAACTTGGATAACTTTTTCACCGTGCCTTTTGTAAATTTTGGTCAGTGGTACATTCTAGACATATTTGAGCTTATCTTCCTAGTATTGTAAATCATTATTGCTTTTCTCCAGATCAAAAGCAATAATGGTCTTCAAGGAGGCCCACTGGTTCTGAAACAAGTCATTGTAATCCACAAGCAGTGGCTCCAGTTTGCCCCCCATGGATTCCTCGCTTTGTATCATGGTCACACATGGTTTCGATTCCAGAGGGTGTCTGCCCATACTTGTTTCAGAACCAGCAAGTATGGACAAACATCTCTATGAACTTCATCAAGGGTCTTTCGAAGGTGGAGGGTAAATCAGTCTTATTCGTAGTAGTGGACTGTTTATCCAAGTATACTCACTTTGTTCCCCTAGCCCATCGGTATATGGTCATCTTAGTTGTTGTGGTCTTTTTTGTTGAGGTCTTCCACCTCCACAGAATGTCTGAGTCCATTGTCTATGCTCGTGAAAAGATTTTCCTTAGCTCTTTTTGGCAGGAGTTGTTCCGGCTTTGTGGAACCAAGCTAGCCTTCTCTTCAACCTATCACTCACCGTCTATGGACAAACAGAGGTGGTTAACTGCATCATTGAAATATATCTGCGTTGTCTTGTTGGGGACCAACCGCGGAAATGGCTTGAGTGGCTTCCATGGTTCGATTATTGCTACAACACGTCCTTCCATACATACCGCTTTGGGCGCCACACCATTTCAGTTGGTGTATGATCATGAGCCCCCTCGCCTTCTATCTTATTCTGGGGGCTCTATTTGTGTTGCGGTAGTGGATCACACCTTGATGGAAAGAGATAGGTGCTTCAGGTGGCACAAACGACAATCCCAGCACTGGGCCAAATTGGCTTTTGACTCCTCTCACCGTGATTTGAGTTTTGCAGTGGAGGACTGGGTATGGTTGCGCCTACAGTCGTATCGCCAACTCTCGGCGGCTCGCCAACATCACCACAAGTTGCTTCCCAAGTACTTCGGTCCATTCCCGGTAGCGGCACGCATTGGGTCTGTTGCTTACAAACTCGACTTACCATCACGCAGCCGCATCCATGATATTTTGCACGTTTCTTTGCTAAAGCCATATAAAGGTCTCCACTACATAATGTGGGAACCTTACCTTAGTTGTGCGACGGCTAGGCTTTACCTGTCCAGGCCATTCTGCGCAACCGTCTCAACAAGGATACACGGGAGTTCTTAGTGCATTGGGCGGGTTCCTCCATTGAAGATGCTTCTTGGGAACTGGTTGGGCAATTCCTCTCGGCATACACGGCTTTCGAGCTTCAAGACAAGCTCAACATCGAGGGGGTAGGGGGTGGGGTGACGATGTGGACGACTTTGTTGGGGTGCCACTATAGTTGGAATCAAATTGCATGATTTGCTACTGTCTAATTTAGCTATTGCTATAGTGGAAACAAATAATGGTCTAATTAGCTATTGCTATAGTGGAACCAAATAATGGCCTAATTAGCTATTGCTATAGATAATGGCCTAATTAGCTTTATGTTTTTGATTCCTTGTTTCCTTTGTGGGTTGGTCTTTCCTATTTATGAGTAGTTTCATATTTGACTCCCTATACAAGGAGTATTATTATTATTATAAAGAGAAGAAAGAGAAGAATTGGGTAGTGGCCTCTGTCAAGGACGACTCTCGTTTCCTCTTGTGTGTGTTTGTATGACCAAGTCCCATACCGGATCTTGACCTGTGATTCGATCCTGCACTAGGGATCATAACAGAATACTCCTTTCATACGGACATTCACTTTTTGTTGTTTAGTTCTTCTAGCAATACATAATTGCATATTTGACTATTTGTTATGATACATTTAATCTGTGACTTTTGATGATGGATATTCTATTTTACCCTCTACCACAAAGATTTTCTAATTGTTCGATTTCCTCTAGTTGCTGTGCAACTATACTCTCCAGATCGGCCACTGGTTGATACAGCAGAAGTTTTTCTGTGGCTTATGGCAATTGGGACCATCTTGTCTGCATCATATTGGTCTGCATGGAGTGCCAGAGAAGCATTAATGGAGCATGAGAAGCTATTGAAGGTTTTAATTTATTTTATGCCTTCATCGAGAGTGTTTTTTTTAGAGTTGAACTTGTTATAGTATTAGATGGAATAATGATTGTAGGATGCCCCAGAGGAGTTAACAAAGATGGAAACTACAGGATCCAATGGCATAGTTGACATCAACACAACATCAGCAGTTTTGTTTGTTGTGATTGCTTCATGCTTTCTAATCTTACTTTACAAACTCATGTCATTTTGGTTCGTCGAGCTTTTGGTGGTTCTGTTTTGCATTGGTGGTGTAGAGGTGCTACTCGTTACCTTATTCTTTCAGCACTCTTCTGCTTCTTATAATTGTTGCTTTTGATGAATACAACTTTTCAGAAATCATTCTGTTTTTATTTTGTTGCCATTCTAAAAGACATAAGTTTAACCTGAAGCGTCTAGTGTATATACTACACAGTGCTGGTTCATAACTTAAATAATTAGATGCTCAAGGCTGAAGGCATTCTTGCCTAGGAGTAAATTTCTTGAATTTGGTCTTTTATTTTCTTTTCAGGAGTTCACAAAATTTCCGCATTACGTCTTGTTGTTATATTTTTGTTTAATATCTGGATCATGTAATACTGTAATAGGTTATTTACTGGTTTGGTTGTGTATGGGTGTAAAAGAGTACAACAATTATTTATTGTATGTACTGAATTTTCTTTTCTTACTTTTGTATCAAAATGCTAATCAAAATAACTTGTTCTGCATCAGGGGTTACAAACATGCTTGGTATCTTTGTTATCACGGTATGCTAGCACTTTATGTTTTCTTTGTTTCATTTAATGCTCAAATATTATTTTACTTACAAGTTATACCAACTATTTGGTTTATTTACTAAGTTATTAGACCTGTGTATTTTTTTAAACCTTCTTGTGCATAACCTAAGATTGTCTTATCTTTTTTTTTTTCAGTATCATCTTTCTTTGATAACCAACTGCTCTCGCTTCTACTTTCAACCAAATTCTGCCTCTTTCTACCTGTGTGTACTTGAGGGATCTCATAACTATCTTTTAAAAAAAAAAAAATGGCATCCAGACTTAGAAAGCAACAGGCAGGAAAAAAGTGACATTTCTAAGGAAGAAAAGGCTAAGCAATTTTTAATTTTGTGGTTTTTGACATTACATTTATGTCATACACCAGTATAAAACAAGATAAGAAATTTTGGCCGTCTTGGTTTTTCAATATGTAATGAGACATCTCTAATTTCATGCAGTATTCAACTAATTTTTTAAATGAAACTTATATAGAAAGCAATGCATTTCTGTTCATGAGGTAGCATTGATACCTCCTGGACTAAATACTGACTCAGTTACTTAACAACCAACCTCATTCAACCAATAACAACTAAATTGTAAAGACCAATGAGTCTACTATGACTTTACAAGGACTCAGATATATCTAACATAATGTGACTACAAGTTGCACAGCATCATTGGAAGTTTTATTTCATGTTACAAGTCCCACTGACATCATTTTCCACTCTGAATAGCTATTGATTGTGGTCTATTGATTTTCCAGATGGTTCAAACGTGCTGGAGAATCTTTCATTAAAGTGCCCTTCTTTGGAGCTGTCTCCTACCTTACCTTAGCTGTCTCTCCATTCTGCATTGTCTTTGCTGTTGTATGGGCTGTCTATCGGCGATTATCCTTTGCATGGATTGGCCAAGATATCTTGGTAGGAAAATAGTATTGTTTTTGTTTATAGTTTTTTGACAAAAATGATAGATGGAACCATCACACATTAATCACTTTGGTCTTTATTTCTCTATTTGAGTTTATTTCAAGTCATCCAACAAAAATGCTCACCTATTTGTCAACTAATAAAAACTGTAGAGGCAGTGTTACATAGCATCACATACCTGAATGTTCTTCCATAACTTTGATTTTAGATCCATGTGATCCCCTTAAGTTGTGAATGATACATATGAAAGAAAACTTGTCGATGAGGATCCAAATAAGTAACTATTTTAGACTTGTCAATACAACACTTTGGTTATGTATAAAGATAGTAATGCAGCTTAGTATGCTTGTTATTTACATTTTTTCTGCTCTCAATTTGCTGGAGAGTGTTTGTTAATCAATTTTCTTGAGAGACAAGAATTCAAGAAACAATGTGATTGTAAAAGTAAATAGGATAGGAGAAATAATTCACCAAAAGTCTCTTCCATTAATTATTCTAGATTGGTCCAAATTGTTAGTATAATTTGTATTTCAGTAGTACAAGTTTCCTGGTTGCTTGTGGTGATTGCAGACTTGATCTTCAGGGAGCACTGTCAAATATTTCATTAGCATGCTTGATTACCTTATTAATGTGTTTTCACTGCCATGTATGTAAGCCTGATTCTCTAATTTTATCAACCAGGGAATTGCTTTGATTATCACTGTTCTCCAAATTGTACGAGTACCTAACCTCAAGGTTAGTTTTTTCCCTTTTTTTTTTTTTTTTTTGGTGCTTGAAAAGGTTCTTTCGTTTAGTTTAAATATGATTTTGGATTTTGTGACATTTGGAAACTATTTTAGACTCTACTAAAAAATATGATTCTTGGGTATGTGCAAGTAAAATCAATTTTGCACGGAATGTTGCTTCATCTGCAATTTGCTGTTATGTCTCACATCACATCTGGTGCACACCATTTAGATTCTAATGTTTGACTTTAGGCTGGTATTAACTCAGTCAGTGTAAACTTCAAGAATATAATTCATACGTCCATTTCCAGACTGCTACTTGATTAATTTAACTGCAATATGAAGCCAAATTTCAGGTCTCTTCTATATACTATGACCCTTTGGGTACATTTTGCTGGAATTTCATGATAACTCTTGTTATGAATGTTTGGGTAACATGATCCCTCAGTAAGAATGATCATGAATGCAAGTTATTCTACATGTCTTCTTTAGCACTCTTTCAGCATCAATATGAGCTACCTCAAAGATGATACCTTTCAAGGCAAAGGAACCATGTGGACAATATATAAGAAATTAAACTTTCACCTTAGATTTGGTATTAATTTGGTGAATTGAAATCCGTTAATTTGCCATTAAATATACCTTTTACATGATTGGAAACCTGGTTGTACCAAATGATAGGTGGTACTACTTAGGAGATTCATGTAGGCTTCAACAATTATAAAAAAATTAACTCATGCGATAATCATGCACCATGGCTTTCTGATCCACAATTCAACTGGTATGTAATAAGTAAAACTCGTTTTCCAATGCTTGTAGGAATTGTATTATGTTTTAAAAAATTGAAAATATTACCTCTCTTGGCCAGTGGTTATACTTTTGCAAGTTTCACCTCTTAAAAAATGTTTGATCTCACATTCAAAGTTTCAAGCACTTTGGCAATCCTACAACATGCTATCGTTCTTCTTCATGTAGTCATCTAAATCAGTAGAACTAAAATTAGTGATGTGTTACACTTTTCATGCTTCCAATGTCCATCTTTTTCATGAGGCTATGTGGTTTTCTATGACAGCATTTGCTGGTTCATTTGCATAAGGTAAAGCGATATAGTAAGCACAGTTCTTTTGACAGAACTGGATAAGATCCGAGGAATCTGGGCATGCAGTCAATCCTTTGAATGATTGTTCTTGTGCTCAATCTAATCTTACACAAAAGAAGGTTTTTTCTTTACAATCAAAATTAAGATCAGTACATAATGGCGCCCCCCTACAAACCTGAACCAGAACTGGCTTTCTTTCAATTCTCTTTTTAACTGGTGCAATCTTGGCATTCCATTTCAAGATTTCCTTTTCTAGCGATACCATTTGTTTAACTCTCAACTATGTGTATTTTACAATTCAGTTAGCAGCCATGGATAGTAGAGTTTCTTATACTACTCATTGGATTCAAGTATGATTCTCTGTGTACCTTACAAGTGAATGCACTGATGCAATTTCTCATGAATGTGTTCTTTCTAGACTAATTGGTCTTCTAGAAAATCATGTTTGGTTTTTTGAAAATCAGGTGGGAACTGTGCTTCTCAGTTGTGCCTTCTTGTATGACATCTTTTGGGTTTTCATCTCAAAGAGGTGGTTTCATGAAAGTGTCATGATTGTGGTATGTAGTATTCTTTTCCTTTTTTGAATGTAATCGATGGTTTGGAAGTTAATGTTTTCACGCTTTCATCTTAGGTTGCTCGAGGGGATAGGACCGCTGAGGATGGCGTACCTATGCTACTTAAGATACCCCGCCTGTTTGATCCATGGGGTGGATATAGCATTATTGGTTTTGGTGATATCCTTTTACCTGGGTTGATAATTGCCTTTTCATTAAGGTTAAAATCTCTTTCATTTCTTCTCAAATACCTTTATTTTATCACCATTGTATAATGTTTATTTTGCTGATAAGCACCTCGAAATGCAGTCTAGGATGTTGATTTTTTGTGCCAATCTGACAATTTGAAATCTACATTAGATAAAGTTGACTTTTGGTGGTACTATTTCATAGTATTTATAACCTACTCTGATGCAGTCATGCAGAGATGGAAGATTTTAACCAAGAGCTTGTATATTAAGTACAGATGAAAATTTTGTTGGATAAATTGTTGTTAGTCACTGTTCTCTATATTAAATTTATGCATAACTCCTTGTTTACCTTATGCTTCAGATGTGTCTAACTGCTTTGTATCTAGAATTTGACTTCTTTAATTGGTCCTCTTGTCTTGCTGCATAGGTTGTTTCTTCCTTCTCATTATTTTCCACTGTGATGTTTTTATACAGTCCCTTTGAGATGTCAGTCTTTTGCTAGCTATCTCCTTAGCCTAAAGTGACTAAGCTAAGATATCAAACGTGCTAACAAGCTTGTTAAGAGCCTTTTTTTCTGTACTGTGGAATAGGTATGATTGGGCAGCAAAGAAAAGCTTACGATCTGGTTACTTCTTGTGGTCTATGGTGGCTTATGGCTCTGGTAAGACTTCCTGGCGGTCTCAAGTATGAGCATGCTATATCAGTAGTAGACTAGTAGTTTTCTTCTTGAGACTGTTTAACTTGCTTTATTTTATCTCAATAGTTTTAAATTTCCTTTTCTAGTTTTGTTTCTGATATAAAACTCAGTTAGCCACCTTTAAGAAAATGAAAATTTTCATCTCGGTGCAACCCTTTGCCTCAAGTTTGCAGAACGCTGAAGCAGAGTAGTCCTCTTTCAATTTTCTCTGACCTCTCAAAATTGATGATAGACTTTTACCTTTTCCTCGAGTTAAAGTGTCATTATAACTTTCATCATAAATTTAGCTAGTCCCTCATCTTTCTTAAAGGTATACACTGACATATTCTTCGTTACTTTTGATCAGGTCTTCTTATCACATACGTGGCCTTGAATTTAATGGACGGTCATGGCCAGCCGGCATTGCTGTACATTGTGCCTTTCACGTTGGGTGAGATAAGATAAACCCCTTGTTCTTCATAACTGAAGATTATACAAGCTCACAACAACTTTCAACTAACCGTAAATTGACCATTCTACTGACTTGATTTAATTTGTCCCTCAATTTGATATTGCCGTGCAGGCACATTCTTGGCCCTCGGTCGCAAAAGGGGAGAACTCCGAAACTTGTGGACGCAAGGTGAGCCACCGAGAGTTTGCCCACATATTCAACCTGCCCAGTAGAACAAAATACTAATTGCAGGTATATATATATATTACTCGCCTAGTTTCTATGTCTACTGTTGTACAAGTTTATGAGCTGCACTTCCTCAAACAGTGATTGATGAAATGTAATTTGCTGTAACCGCCAGCACAGTAAGAGGCTTAATTTAACGTAGAGCTTTTGTGATAATGCAGTTAAATGCAATGAAAAAAATGTCTGCTGTCTGTAAAATTTTTAGGCTCGAAGACAAAGCATCTTATGAGCCTTGTCAACGTTTAACAGTTTCTTTAGCATGCCTTCTAACATTTTGTTAATATCAAAATTCCCGTTTATTTTTAGTTAGGAGGTATTTTTGATATTAATAGAGTGTTTAAAAAGGGTGTTTTAGAAATGTTTGACAGTGGTGAAATCTTACAAATGCATCAACTTTCAAACCTACAGATTGTTTTTAGTTTTTTTTTATGAACGGATATAAGATTTGAATCTACGCATTGTAAGAGATTTTTACTCTAATCCGAAACAGACTTAAGAATGAGGATCATCTGGATAGATCTCTGTTAGTATTTCTCAATTTATCTTAATCTTTGATGGGAAAATTTTATAGGTCAGATCGGTTATCTCCCAGAATAATCGAAGATATCTGGAATAAAAAAAATACATCCGTTTTCAAATAGTTGACTCATTGCTTAAAAGAGATTGAATAGGAATTAACTTAGAATAAATATTAAAAAAAATCAACTACTTATTTTCACTGTCAACAAAAGATGCTTCCTTTAAAAATCAAAGGGATGTCTGATATTTTAAAAATATAACTTGTTTTAGTGATGTTATTATAAACATATTTGAAATTATTAAATAATTATAATTATGTTAATATTACTTAAAATTATTTAAATATTAGTTAAATTTATTTCAATTTGATTAAAATTGATTCAATTCAATTAAAATTAGTTAAATATATAATAATTTTAATTGAAATTATTATAATATAAATTAATTTATTAAAACTACTTGAAGTAACCACTCCTATAGGAAGTAACTTTGCTATAAAAAATGGTCTAGCTATTTCATATTTTCATATTGAGCAATTTTACTTCAAATTGTCAATAAATATTTATGTCATCAGAATTGACCATTTAATTGATTGATTGACTGGCTCATTTTATATCAATTTAATTTATTCAATTTTGATTTAATTTGTTAAAAAAAATCAAATTAATTGATTTGGTTTGTTGATTCGGAATCAACCAGTTCGATTTTGAATTGATTACCCACCACATTCCACCTTATTTCATCTTTAATACACTATAATTTAGTATAATACCCAATCTTTTCAATAAACTGTTTTCCTCACTCAAATGATATTAAATTGAAAACTAATTTAATCTAAAAAAAATCTGCTACACCATTTTATTTTTTAGTTTGTAATCAATTCACAGCAGAGAATCAAATGGAAACTCCTTTTTCCTGTACCTTCAAGTATATTACACAAGACACCACCAAAAAAAAAACACATTTTAAAAAAAAAAAAAAAAAAGGAAAAAAAGACGCTATTGAGAGATATATATGCAAGTAAAACACTGAAGGAGGAAGTTGATTCTTTGCAAACTTTTGTTATCGAGACGAGAGGAACTTTCCCACCTCGAGGTAGATGCACACACCATAAACCAAAGACCATTCAGAGTTCATTCAGACAGCTTGTTCCAGTTGTTGATGTTTCCTCAATTCCAAGCATGGTCAACCTCTGGAAGTCGATAGTCATCCGGTTTAAGAGCCACAGCGAAATCTAGTAATGTCGGTGCTCTCTCAAGGATCCTGAAATCAACTCATAAGGATGGCCTATCAATTTGTGTAGAAAACAATCTCTATCAAGTGATTATAATACCTTTCTTTGAACAAAAAGATTATTTTTAATGAGGGAAGGAAATCTTGAGTAGGGTCCAGAACTATAGTTCAAGATCTTAATCAGCAAAAGGCAAACTAAATAATGAATTGAACTCGAATTGATTGATATATGTAGGAACCTGTGTTGATTGTAGAGGTCCTGATTTATGCGAACCTTGTTCGCTGCATCTTTCGGAATTTTCTCGTATAGATATTTCATAGGACCCCAGGGAGGAGGATTCCTGCAATAAAAGTAGCAAAATACTGCATGTAAGCAGTGATTTACTTTGGGTATTCAGAGGAAAATGTGTTGCTATACCAAGTATCGACCTTAGTTTCTTACACTAGATTTTTGCCACAAAGAAAAGAGTTTGATTCACCTAACTGAAATTGTTTGTTTTCATCAAAAAACTTAACGTATTCCTCAGAAGAAAAAATAGAATACTCTCTTTTTTATCAAAGAAAAGGAAACAGAAAAGGAATATGATTAATTGTAAATAAATTCTAGGTGCATCACCTTGATATAGGGGGCATTGCATTGAATGCATCAGATGCCCTTTTGCTTTGTCTGATAAATTCTTCAGCAGCTTGGAGAGCTGCGACTGCCATCCTATGTGATTTTTCTGAGTTACCCTCATCAAGAATAACACCATGGTAATAATAAGCAGCCGCCTGTTCATGTAAGAAAAGAGATCTAAATATAGAGACAGCAAATGGTTTCCCTGAATTGTTCACTTAATTTGGAAATGAACACCATCACAAATATAAAGCCTCACTAATTTCTGGAGTCTAAAATTCATTATTGAATTGTTAAAGAAAAAGCAACTGGTACCAAGAACTTGTGAGTCATGCCAGCTGAGGAATAAGTACTTGGATTTAGGATTCTCTAAACCTGATACAACTGAAGCATAATGATAAATTTACCATTTAAACTAACGTGTTCAAAGAACATACAAGATTGAAGTGATAGAAGGTATTCTAGATTCAGACTATCAAACTGACTTCCCTTTGCAAAGCAGAACCTATTACATAATCACTCCCGTCAATTTTAAAATTTTATGTTTTTCCTTAACATTACAATATCGCCGTGATAATCCAAGATGATATGTGTAGAGAAAGGGCTCATAACTAGCCCTAACTATAATACTATAATTTTTGCACATAATGATATAAGAGCATAGGGGTAAAGACCAGTGTGGTGAGACCTTTCTTCTTTGTACTAGATTCTTATAGCTAATGTGTTAAAGTTGATTGATTAGTCACTTGTCCTAAAAGCTCAAACTATTAGACCAATTTTATATTTATATATTGGACTATCACACTTCTCCATGTGGGATTAATGAGTGTGAAGAACCAACTTCAAGCACCCTCACACTCATCATGATAGATATGAACATTTTTTTTATTTGACACAGTTAGTTCTGATACCATGTTAAAGTTGATTGGCTAATCACTCATCACAAATGCTCGAGCTTTGGGGATCATTGATTATCCAATCAACATAATGTCCTCCTAGCTAAATTTCTACACAGCAGGCAAGGCTTTTTCCAACTATTCCTGCCTCCTTACTCATTTGGATTGTATTTCCTCTCATCCTTACCCCTGAAAAACAAGATAGGCACCCTAAGGCCATACAATGACTTCCTGCATTTGAACATTTACCATCTCTTTATGAGTAACATAACCATCTTGATATTCTCATGTTCATAAATGTATAGGTGTCATCCTTATTAAATCGTACCTTCATACACCTGGAAAATAGTTATGGGAATCAAATGACTAACCTTTGCTTCAACATGCTTCCATTTGATAAATAGTTGATGTTTTCCTCCCCAACCTTCAGCTAATGTGTACTTTGTGATGCTATCCTCCGCCTAAAGTGTGATAAAAAAGTTTCTAAGAAAGCAACTAAAGCACCATATGAATTATGAATCACAAATATACAAGTACATAAGATTAATAATCAATATTTTCTATTACCCTAGTTTGGGTTCAGTGATGGGAAGTTGTGTGATAATCAACGGGTTTAGAAGTATGATGAGTGAATTTATGTGCCTGAGTTCCATCTTTTTCTTTAAAAAACAAATATAAAACAATAAGAATCAATTCACTTTTGCCTAACATGTGACAAAGGATTAGAGTGCTACACTACCTGATGCCAGCACTTGACCATTTCGCATGCTAGCCTCCTTTTGACAGCCAGTGTAGCTTTGGGACTATCCATTGCCATACCGAGTTGAATATCCACACTCTACCACAAGAATGGGAATGGGAAAAAAGATTAAATAAGAGTGAAAACTAAACAACAAACTCAATATACAAGATGGAAGTGAAATCTTATGCTAACGTACAAATCTTGCATGTTACCATATTGGGCAACTCAAAAGGGTAATTCAGAAATTAATATAAAAATAAACATAATCTTTCAATGATTATATAAGTTGCCTTGTGATAATAGTCAGATGCTTTCAATCATGAATGAAAAAAACTTAATGGCACCATTACCATAATTTGTTATCCATTCAGCTGGTAGATTAGTGCTCAAGTCCAAGACAGCTATAAAATTTAGTGAGATAGAAAGACTTAATCCATGTATCAAAGATGCTTAAGATACTACACAATATAGAAAACTAAAAATTCCACTTAGCCATGTTTAGACACTTATATTTGCAGCATGTGATTCTAGCAGCTTGTCGTTCCGTGTACATGTCTATTTATCTGTTTTGTCAAATTTCGTAATGAAGGTATTATTATTTCAGTTCCAGTTTTCTCAAGTGCAACTTTTCTAGAACTGATAATCAAATAGAATTCAAGCATTTCATTCTGTACATCTAAATGATACCTTTCCCACGTTCTAAGTTCTCAAACTCTACTTTATATAACAGAATTAGTTTGATTCCGAGCACCTTTGAAGTTTAAACTTGACCTGCAAATACCACTCTCTGTAGAATTATACCCTTCCTGATTGCATTGCTAGATCATATGAGATGCAAGATTGATAAAAAAAAATGTAGTATTGCAATAAAGAAAATCAGTACTGAGATTATGCTACACAAAGGGAGATCAAGAACAAGTTGTCTCAGGAAAGAGGCATAGCTCAAGCTTAAAAGTACAGCTATACAAAGGGGAAAATTTTCAACAGTTGAATGAACTTTGAGTACCTGACCCAATGCTTGCATAAGAAGAGAGTGGAGCACTCCTTCGGCGAGATCCACAGGAAGCTTCATCCTACCGATAGTAAAAAATGAAAAGGTCATAACATGAATATCTCAATGTTATCTGAAAGATAACATGGCAAGTAATGAATAAGTGAATATCTACGCTTTATGGAAAAAAATGGAATACTGACCTTAGATCAGGAGGAAGTTGAGGAAGAACATGGTGAATGGCACAATCCAGATAACCTGCTGCCTTCAAGAATATATCAATTGCACTTCTCTTACTCTCTGTAAAAGAGTAGTAAAAAGTGAAGAATGACAATTTGGCAATAATTAGATTGAAACATCTGCTGAAAATAGTAAATGACATGAAAAAAAAAAGTAAGGTAAATATAGTCAAGATGAGAAATACTTTTAGAGAAAAAGGCTTCCAGTGTATGTAGAGGTTAATTATACAAGTACTACCAATAAAAAGAATTAATTAAACATTTGGAAACTACACCATATATGCAACGAAATTCTGACTTTTTGAATTGTGTTCATTGTTATGACACACCACTAAGTTTGCAGTAAAGAAAATATCTAATGGCCTCCTTGATCAAAGATGTATTTGATGAGCATAGAAGATATTCTGTATTAGCTCCACAATTCTGTTATAATGTATACCTTCAGAAACTTTTGGATTGCTATCACTAGATGTTTTAGGAAGAAGCAAGGAGTTGGCTTCAGAAAAGCACAGCATGGCCATCAAGTGCAGAACTGAGAGAACCTCATACCAGGCATTTGCAATTTTTGTTTCCTGCAAAAGAATCAATGATCATTTCTGCTTCTTCCAACCCTATGGTACTAAAAGATGGTGTAACTGACATATAGAACCACCTCAGCATCATCCTCCTGGTTAGTCCATACAAAGTGAATGCTGTCTACTAGCTGGCTTCCTGTAAATTTCACAAGCATGTCAAAAGTTGAAAACAAAGATGGCATGAATGTTGAAAACAACAAAATTAACAGAATAAAACTGAACAATATTACCATCTTTCACTAAACCAAGAAGGACTGGTAAGTAATCTTCAAGAGCCTGCTGAAGATCAGGCAAACTAGAACCTCCTGCATGCACAAAAGATTAGATTAGTATTTTGACTGCTCAATTTACACAAATATGATTAAAAAAAAAATCTTAAATTTCTGACCATGCTGCGTTGCTGTTTTCCTCTTGGGCTTCACCACAATGGGTGCCTCTTGAGCAGCCATAACTACTATTCTGGTTCTCAAGGCAGACAGACGTTCGATTAAACACCTCGGCAAGCTATCACCCAGTGACTGAAACAAATCCACGCTTTTTGGGGCTCGCAACCCAGGCACAAAGACTGCCACCTCCCCCACATTCGCTGGTCTTTTTCTGCTTCCAGTATCTGAATCGTTTTGTTTTGAAGGCAGGCATCCCATATTTGAATCTTAGTTCTAGCAAATGAAAATTGGGTCAGCTATTAGCGCAAAACAGTTGCTAAAGAATGAACTGATCCTAAATCTTTTGGGAGACAACCAGTCACTCTTTAAGGACAACAATTAAATTATTGAAGGAAACTTCTTCCTCGATCATCGTGGACAACACGACAGATCACTGAAATCATTTGTGAGAGATTTGCCAACAACATATTAGATGAATAGATTTTCATGCATGCATGAAGACGAAAAGGAAGTGATGGAACGTGGCATCGAAATCTTGACGTCAACCAAACTGGAAAATATTAATAAATGCCAACTAAAAAGTTACAGTAACTCACGGGTATTGAATCATTAGTCTGATACTTCATACTTGGCCCAATCTCATAAGTCCATCTACAACTACGCAATCAAACAAGGCGATTCCTGTATCCACCTTTCATTGCCAACCAGAAGTTAGTTGACACGTTTCTTGATATCTGCGCGACAGGTAGCACACTAGCACGTCAGTCCGCAGACGACATAACAAAAGGGAGAGAAAGGCAAGCTAATCCAGCGATAAAAGCAGATTCCTTTTAGTTTGTCCCGGTATGAGATCATCACATTCCCACTTGAAGAATTGAACCAAACGTCAAAGCAAAGAATAGAACAATCGGCGGAGAGCAAGGAAACTCAGAGATGGCTTCGTAGAAAGAGTTATAGCTCGAGTAAAGGCTTTCCAAGCGACGAATTCAAGCACGTAAATGAACTGTGAACTCAAAGAAACATTCGGAAGAAGGCATTCGTCATCGAAATTGTAAAAAAAGACGACGATCCGAGCTATGACAATTCTTTCAAAAGCAAGCCACAAACTTCAAGCATTCAGTAAGTGGAAGCCACAAGCAGAGGAAGCGAATGACAAAAGGAAAAAAAATGTTACTTCGCGGTCACGCGATTCAGATCTCATCGCTCTGCTGCGCCTCGGTGGAAGAAGTAAACAAGATCGAGATCCGGACCAGCGCCACGAGATCCACCCGGCGTGCGACCATGGATTCGTGGGAATAGGAGATCCTCCTCGAGAACAGCGCACTCTTCCACTCCTTTCAAACCAACCAAAGGGGAAGAACCCTAGAAATCGAGGAGAAATCCTGGCAGGAATGTGGGCAAGGGAGAGGAATGGTCAGGAGCAAGAGCAGAAGGGCAGCAAAGGCGGTCTACGAGAGGTATTCTACGCGCGGCGCTGAAGGGCGGCTTGGTTTGGATCCCGAGAAAACGATTCCATGTATATGTATTGATTGAGGCGAGTACGTAGTTCGTGGATTTCGTGAGATGGGTCGCGACTAATGTCGTGGAAAAGTGGAACTCTAGCATTAGTTCGTAGCATGCCACATCAGCATGAATGGCAAGTAATGAAATCCCTTCTTTTCTTATAGTAAAATGGACGGCTAGGATTCTTTCATAGCGTGCCAATATTAATTAAACTAAATGGCAAGCGATTAATATAAGATTTAGATTAATAGAAAACTATTTTTATAATTAAACTATTAAAAATGTTTTCATAATGATTTATTATTGGAAAATTATTTTTTTTAGAAATGGCAAAAAAAAAAAAAAAAAAAAAGTTTTACTCGTGATGATGTGAGTTGTAGCACAGTCCGTGAGTGTGGGCCTGCATCAGAGCTCACCTGTGTTGCAACTCTATTTAATTTTTTATTATTTTAAATTTTTAAAAAAAAATCAATATGAGGTTAGGTAACCGTTTATTTGATTGAGAGTTTCAATTTTTGAAATGTTGAGGAATGATTATTTTTTTCTATATTTAGATAATCTTCCCTCCATATTTAAAAACGATTACTACATACTAAATATTTAGAGAAAAATAAATACAAATTTTAGTCATTATTTAACAGATTTGTTACATTATTCAAGTATTGATAAAACCTCAAGCGGAGCAATTTCTTGAATTAGTCTTAATCTCTTCAATTTTTATTTCCCACATAACTACCAAATAATTTCTAACTTTTTTCATACCCACGGCATATTATCATGATTTTTAAAATTATCCAAATTTTTTGAGTAGCAACACTCAAGCTCTGTTTTATACATATTCCCTGGAATACTAGCAGAGTAGTCAATATTTCATGCAAACTTCATCTCATAGAATTAATCTACTTAAATTATTGAGGATTCAATCAAATGAATGAAAAAGGGTTAATGTCGATGCAAGTGTGCTAAAAGGAATAAAAACACCTTACACAGTCTCTAATTCACAATTTCATTCATTTTCATCAGAATATAGGGCTTGAAAATATTATTCTTGATCAAGCAACTGAGACGGGTAACGAATCGGATGGAGATCATAGAAAGTGAATAGTATGAATAGTGGCAGATGATAAGCTCCTTATAGCAACCTACAAAATCATGAGTGAAGATCCATTAGGTGGTAATGCCAGAAAAATGTGTCTTTTTGGAACGGATGGTGGCATAATACAATACCAATTAGATAATGGAGCTAAAAAAAGAATTGTGGATAAAGTAAAATTACATTTGACTTTGGTGAAAAAAGATCATGAATAAATATAATGGAATGATTGAGATTTGATGGTACAGGCTCATGAAGAATACAAGAGTACTTTCAAACTAATTTAAAATATAAACATATGTGGAGGATTGTGAAAGATAGTTCGATGTACACTCTATAATCCTAAGGGCGACTGACAAAGAAAGTAAAGACATTTGAATCATCAAGTGTGCATACTGACTCTTCTAATCCTAACACAATTGTTGATGTGGATAATAGAGAAGTTCGATCTCATCCGATGGGATAGAAGGCAGCAAAGAGGAAAGACAAAGATAGATTGACCCTAATTGATGAATTGAATCAGGCTGTGTAACAATCAGTGGCACATTTAGAGTAATATAAATATCAAGAAAGTGGATCAACTTATTCAAACACATCAACTTCTCATAATGGACACACGAGACATGACAGATGAATAGTAGGATTGATGAATACGATAGAGGGGGTGAATATCGTTCGTTTGAAAATCAGAAATTAACGCAGCAGAAAATTAAACGACATAGTATTTTACTTCGTTCGGAGCCTTGAACGACTTCTACTCGAAAGCCCGCACGTGAGAGTGCTTTCGTTAGGCAATCACTATAGAATCGGAATTACAAGTTACAGAATTAAACTTTAAAAAAACTTTTACCAACTTCGTAAAATGAAACTCGGAGTAGCTTGGAAGTTGGTGTCGGCTGTCAGCAGCGATCGGAAGTCCGAAGT
>JBAMIE010000098.1:7586293-7620089 GCA_037177295.1 Kaempferia parviflora
GGCCCTGAGCAGCAAAGAAGGAAGCGGGAACTCCGTCCCCCGACCAGTTCGGGTTCAATGCGATGGACAAGAGAAGGTGTGCTGAGGATCGGTAGGCGCGACCAGCTCACCGTGGGCGGGTAGACACAGGCGTTGAGTAGGAACTTCATAGCGAAGTTTCTTGACTTTGACCAAAAGAAATATAAGCGTTGAGTAGGAACATCATAGCGAAGCTTCTTCATTTCGATCAAAAGAAGTCGAATGATTGCAAAAAAAACAAAATAATAAATTAAATTATATATATATATATATATAGATATAAGAATAATATCTCATACGTCACTATGCGGCAGTGGACATTATTCACGTGGGTCGTGGGCGATCTGGTATTGTTAATATTAAATTTATTTACTCTTTTTCATCCCAGCTTCGTAGCAAAGCTGAGTAAAGAACGGTTTATGTCTCCTGGACTATTGTACGGGGTAAAAATATTAAATTATTTTTCAGATACCCACGGTTAGATTTTCAGTTATGACGTATTTATAAAAATTTTTATTTTTAATAAAACTCACAACTAAAAAACGCTGAACTTCTGGGGACGCTGAAGACTAGCACTATCATCTTTTTTCACCGTGAATTTGACCAAAATAAATCGAAGATGACTTAGAGTCATTTAGAAAATCATGTACGCGTGATCAACTATAGTGACAAAAGGTGAATTGCTCGTCCCCAGCGCCTCCACTGACCCGTCGTAGAGCCACGTGTGATCAACTATAGTGTAATATATAATAATGTCTTAATCTTTATTATAATAATTTTAAAATAATTTTAATTAATTCAAATTAATTTTAAATAATTTTAATAAGTTGGTAATTACGATGGTGTGCTTAATTATTCGAATTGTCAAGAGGGTCGAAGAGTGAAAAAATATATTAACGTCTTACCTTAAAGTTTTTGTAATAATAATAATAATAATAATAATAATAATAATAATAATAATAAGTGCTCTCTACAAATGAATAATAATTATACTTGTTTTCATAAAAAAGCAAATGAAAAAAAAAAAAAACTCAGCAGAATTTTAGAGATTGATAAAATAGAATTTTTCTAAAAATCTATTTATCAAGGAGTTCGATTTTCATTTAAAAAATGAGTCAAGCTATAAGACGCTCAGCTGAATTTTTGTTTGACTTTGGGTCTAACTTATTGACCTGGCATAGAACGAGTCAAATGATCAATATACGTTGCTCTTGCGTCCGTGTTTGGGTCGTTGTACCACGTCACTCCGCCGCCGCTCTCGAACCGATCCAGCTGAGCCGCCACCGCACCCAAACAAAGTCGTCGTCCAAGTTCGCGTGCGGAGGGAGAGGAGTTCTGTCGCTCGAATCCACTTGCATAGAAGCCTTCGTCGTCTTCGCCGCAACCTGCGAGACCGACACCCCGCCGTCAAGCGCCACCTGACTTCGCCGGAGAGATATCCTCCCGAGGAAGACACATCGTTCCGGATCTTATATTTGGCGGCAATTTATCAGGGAATATCCAGATTTCTGAATTGCCCAAAATACTACATTTTGATAATTAATTATGAAAGGACGTACGTTTTTAATTTTATCCTTCTGTCACATCTTACATTTTCTCTTTTTATCCTGGAATCTATTTTCTCTCTTTTTTTTATTTTTTTTAATTTATAAAGGACATAATTAGATTTTCGAAATGACTAAAAGATATATACAATTTTAAAATTTACCAAAGAGCACACTTTTTTAAATGCATTTCATGTTTTATCCTCTTGACAAATTTAACTTTTTTTGTCATTTATTTTTTCTCTCTCTTCTCTTTCCTTTCTCTTTTGCACACAATTTTTTTTTTTTTCTCTTTTCTTCTCTTTCCTCTCTTTTCCTATGACTTTTAAGGTTTAATTGATTTTTTTATAATATTTTAATATATTTAAACCCCTTGCAACTCCAAAAATCTATAAGAACTAAAATGGACGCAATTGAAGTTCTCTAGACCCATTAGTGGGTTTCGGTCAAAACTCACTAATGGACTTAGAGACATCAGATTATTGTACTCATTTTAGTTCTTGTGAATTTCTGAAGTTGCAAGAAGTTCAAATATGCTATCTATTGTTTATTTCGACTTCTCGGATGTGTTAAAATATAATAAAGAAGAATGACAAAAAAAAACTGCACATTGGGCCTGATAGTATGAAAAATGATTCTAGTTAGTTAATTGATCATAATTCAAGAAGTTGATTTTACCTGCACTTGTTGGTGGAGTTAATAATCATATTATTATCTTCATTTTTTAATATAGGTGAAGACCTTTTCCATAGCAAAACCCAAGGATTTTGTTGCAAGGTTGCATTGAATAAATTTAACAGTTCAAAATATGATATACTTGTCAATGATCGTATATTAGAATTTAGTAGTCTGATGTAGTTCTGAAGTATTCCTTATTATGTCATTAGTTAGAATTCAATAATACTGCTAGTAGTGCCTAGCTTGTATTTTAGGCAACATACAGGATAGGGGTGTTAAATATGAACCTCAGACTTGAGTCGACTTGAAAAATATCAGGTTAGGATTGTGAGTTTTCGGATTAGATTCGGATTTTGGGTTGGTTTAGGTTCAATTGATCTGGGTTGACCCGAATTTAGGATTTCTTAGATTAAATTAAATTTTATTGTAAAAATTAAGATGTTATATGTACACAAATAACATAATGTTAGTATAATAATGATAAAATATTAAGATGAAAATGAAAAATTATAGGGAAATGATAAAAAAAAAAAAAGAAGATTTTTTTTTTGGGTCGGACAGGTTGTTCAGGTTTAGGGTTTTCATGTTAAGGTCGGGTTCGGGCTAAAAATTTTTATTAATATTTTTATCTCAATTTCAATCCACCCGAATTTACACTCTTAATATAGAAAGTCTATTGGCAACGAAGTGGTGCTCCTAGTTGGTTTCTTATCTAATAATATTTTTGTATTCTCTGAAGAGATGATTCAGGGGCAATATGACTTCTGCTGTTGTCCAAAATTTTGACATATCTTTTATGCATCCTGTTGCCTATGCTGGTTTCAGAAGCAATTGAATCCATCTCTCTTTCTAGTTGTTAAATAACTTTTAGTCAATATTTTTCACTGCCCTTTCAAAAATCAGGGTATCTCAATGATAATCTTTTAGAATAAAGCAATGCAGGGCCTGCTATGGTGTCTTGAGGCTTGTCATGAAGAGTGGTGCAAAGGGATGTGAGGTACACAAATTTATTCTAGAGATCCATCGACCTTTCCATGAATGTGGTATTTTGATCCCTGATTGTCTTTCAGGGAAAACTCAGGGCCCAGCGAGCTAAATCCATGAAGTTCAAGGATGGGGATACATGATTTCCAGAAAGCATGCTAGCTCTTCGTGTATGTTTTGTGATCATGGAACATCTTCTCTAGTTTTTTTCTTCTTTCAGATCTAGATACAGTTAATTTAGTCCTGTTCATCCAGATCAATTTTTCTTCCCAAAACACAGAAATGATCTAGATAGAGCTGAAGGATGGAACTGCCACAGTAGTTGGAAGGGTTTTGTTCCAATTCTGATGGTATCGAATGTCTAAACCAGTGTCACATGTACAAACGTTAATCTCAGTGATCCTTAGAATTGTTGCTACATCACAATATTTCTCTGCTGGTTTGGAATGATCCACCAGGAAATTTAAACCTAATTGAGCCACATGCGATGCACATGAATACATCGACCATGAGGCAGATAACTCAACAAAATACTAGTCTAACATCAACCGTATTCATATAAACAATGGCAGAAATCATATGAGAGAGATTCATCAAAATCTTCATGCTACCTTGAATCCTTATCAATCGAAATCCTGAGGGAAATTGTGGATGTAGAAGACCTTTCTTCAAAAAGCCTTGTATGGTTATGGGCATAAATGACAGATATAGCTTTTGCAGCTGAAGGCGATCCATGTTCAGCGTCGAGCTGTATGATTAGCAGACAAATTGTTTGCGATGCTAGCGCGCCTCAAACGCTTCTGCCGGTATCTCCAAGCCACTTGAATGCGCGTCGCAGCCATGTTTCTCCAGTAGGGTGATTCATACCTGAAATTGAAATAGTAAGGCATTATGCAATCTTAGATGCTATACTTGCACAAAATCTAATATAACATAGTGTATGCCAATCTACCAAGCCTCATCTCGAAAACAAATGGAGGTTATTGAAACTGGAATAGAATGGAATCACACATTCTTATATTCACTATCACTTGTCAGAGATTACCAAATGTGGTTCTTCATCCTAGCACTTTTATCTGGTAAATCAGTTTCTATGACCCTCAAAGCACCAAGAAACGAGGAAAAAAGAAACATTTTGAACCATGATGTCTTGTAAACTCAAATATGCAGAATGATGTTACAAAATCAAATGCACTGTATCCAGGAAAATTGCACATTACCTAATAGCTCCTTGTAGGTTTCTCAAGGACCCGGAGAACAAAGTAGTGACTTCTTCTAGATCAGCAGCATGGAGTGTATAAGCTTTGACATCAGTTAGACATCTAACAGTTCTAGTTGATGACGACCGCGATCCTGGGAATCGTATTCTCCCACCCTCTGCAACGAAATGCAATTCAAGAACATGATGCTAGCATGATTTCAGTGAACCTATACACAGTTATAATACAAGATGGGGAAAAACTTCGCAATTCTAATTCCACATGGAACAGGATTTCAGTCATTAGATATTACAATTCGAGAATAAGGGTGCTAAAGTAACTGAATGAAATCATTACAATTGTGGAAACCAATGTCTCCATGTATGCCTTTGCATACATATTATTTTGTTGGATCTGGATCTTTCATTCTCAGGAACTATTGCCAAGGAAAGCTTTCTTGAGATTTGGAGCTCTACCAAACAAGAGATGCGCCTATTATGCACTTCTGGAGTATTATGTGGCAATATAACAAGTGGTTATTTATAATATTCTTATTTATCAACAATATCCATTGGTAAAGAGGTCTGCTAAAAATTCGTTGAGGATGAAACCTAATGTTTTCCCCTCGACATAGTATGAGAGTTGCCTCGTCACTCATGTTCTTATATTCTAGATCTTTCATGCGAGTCCCATTTCGGTAGAAGGGGCTACCTAGGGTTCCTTGAGGAAAAAAAAACTTTCCCTCACGATATATAAAGTTTATTACTAAAAATGTTAAAATTTAGAACATTATAAGTCCCTTCTATGCTTCCCATTAAACCACATCATATCGAAACTATAATACCTGATTGCAACAACATAAATATTTGAAGTGGGCATACCTCTATTTACTGAAGTTAGCTCAAGATACCACGTAAGGAGCTCCTCGCCACATACATCACCCTCTGCTAAGAAAGCAATGTTTCCATCTGCTCCAATACTTTCCAATTTACCACGGACTATGAAAACCACCTTTTCCAATGGCCCTCCCTCATAAAAGATGTTACTTCCTCTAATGTACACCTTGTGCTTTAACTTCTCGTATATAGCATCTAACATTGGTACATCCATTAGGGAGAAAATGCGAACCTGAAATCAAATCATGTTCTTCATTCTCCTGCTTGAGTACGTGAAATGGAAACATTGGTCGTTCTGGAGCAATAAGTTATGGCAATTTGATTCATGATGAAATTATAAAATGAAAATAAGACAGCTTACAGATTTAAATGTAGAGAATTATTTAAAAGAAATTTTTTTTAGCCATCTACATGAAGATAAAAGTTAACTGACATCTACTTTCTTTAGTTGCAAGCTAACCAACTATAGTTTTACTAACGTCTAGGTGACTTCTAATAGCACCTTTTTTCTTTAATTTTGACAAATTTTTGAGGTAGAAAAACAATACTTCAAGAGACAAACTACTAGATATGTAACATTTTGTTAACTAACTTTATTGAGAAACCGATAGAAATGGCGATGTATCTCTCTTTGTATGTCCTCTGGCAGATTTTCTAGTAACTGTTCTTCGTCAATGCCTCCTGTATCTGCCAATGTAAATCGTTCAGCTTGTCTTATTTTCCTGCAATATTAAGAGAAATGGAACTGTCAAGCCAAAAATGCAATACAGGTGGAATAAAGAAGCAATTAGTTGACCAAAGAATATTCAAGGCAAAAAATAGCAAAGATCATTTCTTGATTCTCAAAGTTATCTCAAATGGTTGAGTATAGTGCTATTTATTAAATGAATGACTAATTACTTGTTCCTACAGTGTGAGCCGTTAGGAAAGAGAACCATCTATAAATTCATGATTCAAGTTAAAATCTTTCATCAAGAAGCCATCTAGGAAGTGCTTCAAGAACATGTAGCATTAGGTTTTGATCACGCTCTTCCACTGGAGTTGGAAAGAGATACTAGTCTGGCAGTGGAAAGAACAATTATGGCAACCAATCCAAGTTTCACGGTAGCCTAATTTTGTGAACAAAACCACATACACACACATCTTTAGGTCTTTTCCTTATCTCACATTTCACAAGAAGTCATTTTCAAATGCTCTAACTAGTGATGATGATCAGTGTTGACCTGTTTAAACAATTCAATGAAGGGTCTGATTCCATTTAATCTATATTTGTTTAGCACCATTTGTAGTCTACCAGCGTGTGTGATTGGATGGAATTGGTTTTATTAAGACAATAAGAACCAGATAGATATCAACCATCAAACCATTAGTCCCTGAATATCAGGAAATTTAAGGATCAGACTTGGTCACTCCTGGCATGGATCAGTCACTCCTATAAACCATAATTTTATTAGGAAAAAACCTTATTAGGAACCCTTAGTAATATTCTTAAAGCTGACAAGAGATTCGAGTGAAGAAGATAAACTCCATGCAACCATAAAGATAAGACAGGAATCTACTTTATTACAGAAATTAAGTAAAAGATTACAACCAAGTGCGTACATATGGGTAAAAAAGAAGTACAAAATTCGAGAGTTGGTAACAACATGGGAATTTAAGTCCCAAACCTTCTTAATGTTTCAGGTAATTGCCGATGGCTCATCCATTGTTCAATATCACGTCGTCGAAGTTGCATTTCTAGTCTCCTTGATTAACAAAAGGGAAAGATGTAAGCTTTTGTATAAAAGTATAGATACTACTACAACAACAACAACAACAAGAAGTCAACAAGAACCAAACCTTATCCCACTAGGTGGTATAAAAAGTACACATATTGCTTGTTTTTTAGTTTAGAATCTATGATTCTGTAAACCAATTACTTTGGCTTCTCTAATATTAAAAATTTGACTATCAGACACAAAAACTTTTACTAGATTATGCAATCCTCATAATTTAAACAGGATAGTAGGAAATGGAATGCCAGGTTGCTTAATCACAAGCAATATTTCCCCAAAATAAAAAGAGAGCTAATCTAATCACTTGGAATTGGTCTCGCTGACCATTCAAACATTTATCCATCTGGTAATAACTTGGACCATTTCATCACTGTAATTGAAATGTGAAAGTTGCAAGACATCATCATCCACAACGACTAGACATAATTGAAGTTCCTTTTCAAAACTCAACAAAGACATAAAGAAGCTAATAATAACTAGGGTAGCTGTTGTCAAGAGTAGGTGACAATCCACAGCTAACAGGCAAGATTTCTACATGACATTTGCACATTCACTAGGCGGCAATCCACTCTCAGAAACTTCCACTAGAACAATTTAATTTTCCTTTCTAATAAATCTTGTGCGATATCATCCAATACATGCTGCCCCGGGACAGGGTTGAGTTGGCTAGTGCGGGACAAAGTTGCTACCATAGAGCAAGGGTTCGAATCTCGGCAAAGTCGAGGAATAAAGTCCTCCTCGCATTGGCCAACCTTCCCAATTTACCTTCTCACAGATGGTCGTGGGGCCGCTGGGGTGGCGGATTTTACCTTTTGCTACCATCCAATACATGCTACATGAAGACTCAAAAAGTTATTATATTAAAACAGGAACATACTGACATTGGCAACTAATACCATAAATAGTATCACCTTATAATTGAACAAATGGGATGCATAAACTTAGACATCTTGGTGCAAAATATCAATGAGAATATTGCAACAGTTCATAAGGAGATGTAAAAGACATTATTATATATATATAGAAACATCTAGTGTTGCAATGATTGGACAAGATCAAAAAAATTATGATCATCTACTACAAAAATATCCCTAGACAGAAGCAGATTAATAGATTAATTAGGAAACACTTTCCTCTTAAAAATAATAACCTCAAGAGACTCTGGAACTGATTAAAATAGCAGGAGTATTGGTGGCTTTTTACCTTCTACCAAGAGACTGGAAAAGATTTTGCATATTCCCAACAAGCAAGGGAAAAAGAAACAGCCCCATTCCAATGATCGCCATAGTGAACAAAATTTCCGACACAAAATAACTTGGAACTTGATTACCCGCTAAGGTACTTATTTGCTAGGAAAACAAATAAAAATTTAAACATGATGGATAACAAAGGGAAAATTTCTGCTTATGCTCATAAAAATTCAAATTTCCAGATGAATCATATATAAAGATGTCAGCAGTTAATTAAGCAAATAAAAACTAATCATTAGTGTAATGAGGAACAGTGAAACAAGATAGTGAAGTTATAGATTTTAACAATGAAAAAGGACAATTTCCTCTTAACCAAAACTTACTACATTTGGAAAGAATCTAACAACTTGGTAATATAAATTTGGATTAGGAATAAAATTAATTAGCATGTTAAATTTTGCATAGAAGCCACCCATTCCATTTTTTTTCTCAGGTTTTACATTTGGGAGAACTTCTATATTACTAAAATGCAGATGCTTCATATTTTGCATCCAGGATTTAAGCTATGTTTACTTGGGAATGAAGAAAGAAAACAAAAAGATCAGAAAGAAAGGAGGAGATATAACAAAGAGAGGATGGAAACCATCATAAAGATATTAGCTAGTATAATAGAACTATGCAAGTATGATTTTACCTATTCTTCCCACCTATTTTCCACTTCACTTGGTGCACCACTGAGCTCTACTTTTGGGGCAACATCAGAAAAGCCATGCGCTACCATTAGCAACGCTGTTGGCACCATGTGGGCACTCACAACTAGCACTTTTGTTGGCACATGCAGCTTGCCTTCGGTTCATGTGAGCAGCACCACATCAAGGATCACATATGACATCAATGACTTACCTTCATGTTAAGTAATTCGGCACCCATGGAGAAGAAAAGAAAGAGATGGGGACTTGTCTAACATTTGAATCTCTCTATCAGTTTCTTCTTACTATGGCAAAAGATTGATTTGAAAGAAAAAAATTGTATTTAACTTCTCATATTCTTCCATCTATTTTCTCTACAGGCAACATTTTCACCACCTCTTCCTAAAATCTTCCCTATTTTTTTTTTCGTCATCCCCAAATTCTCTCCAAGTATATAGGACTGCATGCCTTGCATTACAGCCCTTATACAAACAAACACTCACAGTTATGATTCTTAGTTCTCTAGGGGTTTTGACCAACTTATTTAATGTGGCAACAAGTTAACTCAACATTATTATATGGGTGATTTGAGAAAAGAATCAATATAATATTTTTCCATGAAGAGAAAAGAAACAAGAATACATAACAAATTTTATTTACAACCTCAAATGCAGACTTAGTTTGACAATACTTGTTTGGCCTCTGTGCTTCCTAAGGTTTAAATTTACTTATTACCCAGCCATTGGAGATTTTGGCTTCATAAAAGGAGTAAATGCTATTTAAATTAATTAGTTATACATGGTTTTGAAAACCATCGTGCCAGTCAACATAAGCAAAACCTATCATTTCCTAGTCCACAGACACTAAAAAAATCCTATGATACTACCACCCTCATCTTACCCATGTCACATCTTCGCTACTTGTTCAGATCAAGACTAATGCGTCTTCCTCCGTGTTGAGACTGACACTTTTCTTGACTATGTTAGACCAGAGGAGACCACTAAGATGAGGTCTTCAGCACGAGACCATTGGCTCCTTCTCAATAACACTCATATTGCCTCCATGTAGGGCTTACCAGGTCCTCTCCAGCAGCTGTATGGCCTTTGAATGGGATGGACACCAAGCTCAGCACAGTCGGCACATCTCATTTCTATTGAGGACCAATACCCGGACATGAAGTGCCTTGTAGTTATCCATATCCAATATATGAAAAGACAACAAAAAAAGATTCTCAACTATTGTAGGGAAAAAAAAAATACAATTTGACCTCCGTGAGCAACCAAGCTTTAAGCTCAAGGGGGGTTCATCACAACATGATGCAACTGGCTTGGCTTCTCATATATAGTTTGATGTTTTGTATGTCTACACACACACAGACATATATAAACTCTATAGGAAATATTGTAGTTTAAGACTTCTTTCTTAACAAAGGATTTATTCCATGCTCAGAATTCTATCTAACCCAAAATTAGAATTTCCAATTGCATTTCTTCATAGTCCTTGATAACTGCACAAAAAATCCATGAGGGGTGATAAAACAAGTAGACAACAGAACAGTAAGAAAACCAGAATTTAGACTCCTGGGTTTAACAAGATTATTAGAATTTCAAGCTCACAAGTTAATAGTCAAGCTAGGGTTTAACAAGATATGTAATATTACCACAAACGTAAAACTACTAGAAACTAGCTAGAGAATTTCAATTTAAGTACAACATATGTAATATTACCTGAAAACCCCAAAATAGGGCATAAAAATATCTTTGTACAGCCCTAGGTTGGGTGGTTAGCAAAACAGCTTGTGCGTAGATCCCATAACTAAAGTCTCCATTTTTAATGTCGAAGCAAGAATCAGAAGTGGAATCATTAACCCACATTCTAGCAAGACGTCCGTCATCAACATCACCACGACCACAATCTAACAATGTTCTACAATTTGGAAACTGTGACAAAGTACAGGAAGCCTTCAGACACTGATTTACTCTCTGAAAAAAAAAACAATGGGGAAAAAATGTAAACATTTCATTCTGATAATGGTTACCAATTGGTGATAGTCTACAGGAGGGTTTTAAATGCCCACTATAGAGCAGAAGTTTTTGCATAATTTAAAAAAAAAAAAAAAACAGAAGAAAGTGTTAAATTGTGCAAAAATTACAGGATAATTAAGCAGCTGAATGACTCTAGTGTAGCTGTAGAGCAAAGATTGGGATATTATCATTTTGGTTCAACCAACAAATTCCTATTCCAGAATCTTTTTTTTATAATGTTTAAAAAAACTGAAAAAAAACAAAATGTGCCACATGATTTATTTTTTTTTACCTAATAATATGTAGGACTTCATAAGATCAAATTAGTTAGTATATTTAAATGTAAATAACCTTATAGATATAAAAGACACATGAAAGTATTAACTGGTTTATTTTTCTTTTTTGTTAATTTAGATATCTAGCTCTTTGAATCAACTAATCCTTGAGGTGACCTGCTCGGCTTCACAAAAGTTTCCCACCAGTAACCAAGATAAATTCAGAAGTGTGAATGGTGCATCATTCCTCAGCCAACGTTTGATGATTGTCTTTCCATCGGAGGAAATTAACCGCAATGCGCCGAATTGACCTATGGATGTTTGGTTAACTATAGAAGCTCCTTGCCGTTGCACCATAGCTCGGAGGACTTAACTAGTTTCTTTTAACATTTATAATAAACATCTAGTGATTTTGATGCTGAAAAAATTGCTGGGAAAAAAATGGATTATCCTATGAAGTTATAACAACAACAACAATAATAGTCATATCCCACTAGGTGGGATCGGCTATATGGATCCTACTATGCCATTGAGCTCTATCCCTCACTATATCATCATTTATATTTAAATAAATTTTATCTTTTTTTTTTTTTTTGCTAACTAAATCTTTTTTTCTTTCTCTTCCTTATTTGATGTGCATATTTGTCATAATTTCACATTGCCTACCTGACGCATTTATTGGTCATCCAAGTACATGTTCGTACATCTTAAATGTGTCTCTCGGAGTTTTCCCTCAATGAGTGCAATTCGACTCTCTCTAATGTTCTCATTTCTTATGTTGTCCATTATCTTCGTTTGTTTCCACATACACCTTAACATCCTCATCATTGCAACTCTCATATTCTGCTCATGAGCTCGAGTCATAGCCCAACATTCAACTACATATAACATATAACCGCCGTTTTACAAAACTTTCCTTTAAGTTTTAGAGATACATTACGATTATATAGACCTAAAGTTATCCTCTATTTCAACCATCCTGCTCTCTCAATCCCTCTATCCTTTTGAAAAAAGATCCTAATACTTAAATCTCTCAGTTTCAGACAAACACGTCATCTCCTATTTTAACAATTATCTTACTATGTCCAATATTGCTAAACTTAAATTTCATATATTCTACCTTTACTCTAATAAGTCTAAAAATTTTCACTTCTGGCATTTCCGACTAAGATTCGAGTTTAATATTTACTTTGTCTCATCTAACAAATTAATATCATATGCAAATAACAATTACCACAGTCCCGTGTCTTGGATGAGTTCAGTAAGTCGTAGTATAAAAAGATAGGGACTTAGAGCTAATCCTTAATATAACTCTATCTTTATGCCTTAATTAGTTCAATATATACTACGCTAACACCTCTCTTTTCTAGAATTCTCCATATAATTTCTTTTGGAACTCTACTTTTTCTAAGTTAACGAATACCATGTCTAAATATTGTTTTTATTCCCGATACTTTTCATTTTGTTGCTAAGATGTATAACTTCTATTGTCGACCTTCCAAGCATCAATCTAAATTAATTTTCGGTCACCATGATCTCCTTCCTTAGTCTTGTTTTATTACTCTTTTCCAAAATTTCATGGTACAACTAATTAGTTTAATACCGCTATAGTTTGTACAATTTTGTACGTCTCCTTTTTCTTATATAAAGGAACTTGAGTACTTACCTCCACTGATCAAAATTTTTTCATTTTCAATATCAAATTAAATAACTTTATAAGTTATTCAATACCTAGACACTTTCATACCTCAATCAGAATATCATCTGGTCCAACTACATTTCCCGTTTGTATAGCATTTAAAGCTTATTCTATTTCTAAAATTTGAATTTTATGATAAATATTTAAATTTCTATACAACTTTGACATACTTAAATTACCTAAGTTAAGTTGGTCACCTAAACTTTCATTAAAAAGTTGATAAAAATACCTCTTCCATCGCTCTTTTATTTCCTTATCATTCAATAGTATCCTATTGCATTCATCTTTAATGCATCTTATTTTGATAAGATCTCTTGTCTTTTTTTCTCTCGCTTTAGCTATTCTATAAATATCTTTTTCTCCTTTTATATCCAGTTGTTGATATAAATGTTCAAAAGTTTCATTCTTGGTTTCATTCATTACTTTTTGAGCCTTTTTTTTTGGGTTTTTTTTTTTTTTTTTTTTTTTTTTTTTTTTTTTTTTTGGCTATTGTATACTTTTTAAAATTTTCCTCCTTACAAGTGTATAATACCTTATAGATGGTTTAATTTTCTCACTTTTTCATGCCACCACTAAGATTCTTCACTTCGTGATGCATGTCCCTTTGACTCACCAATACACTCTTGGCTATCATTTTCAACTTTAATAGCATCTTCTCCCATGTCATATTTGAGTGGGATAAGATGTTTTACTCTTAATACCGGTACTCCTACCCTCTCTTTAAATATATTTTACTTCCCATCCTTTAATTTTCATCACTTAATTCTAAGAGTTGTGCACAATTTTCTTCTATTCATACTATGTTTGAGGCGTATATCCAACACTAGTAACCTATGTTGTGTAGTTAGGTTTTCTCCAGAGATAACTTTATAATTTTTATAAATTTTTCTTTCTTCCTAACCATAAGAAAGTCAATTTGTGACTTATTATTCCCATTTTTGAAAGTGACTAAGTGTTCTTTCCTTTTTTTTTTTTTTTTTTTGAAAAATGTATTAGCTAGTATAAGTTCATATGTTATTACAAAATTCAATATAGGTTTTCCTTCTTCATTTCTTATTCCAAATTCATAATCCTCATGCACCCTATCATATTCCTCAATTTCACTCTGACATTCCCATTTGATCTCCTCCTATTAAAATCATTTCTCTTGGTAAAATATTTTGTAATACCTCATTTAGTTCGTCCCAAAACTTAGATTTGATGTGTTCATCTAATCCTACTTGAAGTGCATATATGTTAATTACATTAATAGTTTCTTTTACCACTGCTATCTTGAGAGTTATAATTTTATCCTCCTTTTTAATTACTCCTACGATTTCATCCTTTAACGAACTATTTACAACAATACTTACTTCATTTCTTGTTTTACTTCATGTATACCATAACTTATATCTCGAATTCTCTATCATCTTTGTCTTATCTCCTACTCCTTTTGTCTCTTATATATATATAAAATATTAACTCTTCTCTTAATTATCGTATCTACTACCATCATTGCTAGGATCGAAGAAACATGCTAAAGGAGGTGAATAACACTCGTAGTTTTTTCACGGTTTTTCGTAAAACTCGAGTAAATGCGCAGCGAAATTAAGATAGCGAAGAAAAGACAAAGTTAACACTTTTTTCTTTTACTTGGTTTGGAGCCTATGACGACTCCTACTCTAAGGCCTGCGGTTGCCAATCACTTTCAGGCAATCCACTAACAATTCGATAATTACAAAGAATACATAAATACAATTTTTGCTTAAATAAAATTATACCAACAATTTAGAAGATCCGGAGTACGGCGTAGTTGTCAGAGCAGTGTTGCAGTGTTGTAGTTGAGGTTCAAAGAAGCGTGGAGCTTGTTTGAAGTTGTTCGAAATAAATGCAACTGTCTTTTCAGTAGACACTCGAAGACTCCTTATATAGGTTGATCTAAGCGCCTCTATGCCACTGCCTGAATCGAATATG
This sequence comes from Kaempferia parviflora, assembly GCA_037177295.1. NCBI lineage: Eukaryota > Viridiplantae > Streptophyta > Magnoliopsida > Zingiberales > Zingiberaceae > Kaempferia > Kaempferia parviflora. The sequence goes on from JBAMIE010000098.1 coordinate 7,601,218, forward strand.
ATCGGATCCGAGCTCGTCGTGCCTTATCCTCGTCTAAGTGCCTCAAGCCCTTTGAGACGCCTGGGTCACTAATGTGGCGAGCGTTGGACGAAGTTCTCCTTGGCCACCTTCATCTCGTCCTAGGCGCCTCAATACCTTTGAGGCGTTTGGATCTGATGTGCGTCAACCAATCAGAAGCCGCCACCTCATCCTGCTACGCGTCGAGGTGCACCGACTAACTAGAAGTCGCCACCTCATCCTGCTACGGGTCGAGGTGCACCGACTAACAAGAAGCTGCCACCTCATCCTGCTATGTGTTGAGGTGATAATCAGCTTGAGGTGCCTGAATCGTTCCAGGCGCCTGGATCAACTTTTCCAGGCTTAATCATTTCTGCATCACAAAAAATATAGTATAATAAATAACATCATTTGACAGTCTTGAACCATCCGGTCTTGACTTTTTGATTTCCCGTGAAACCCTAGATCGGACGCTGTCTACTGTTCCCTCAACGGGGAACGCGTCCTTACCTACTCAGGAGAGTTTACCTTTTACGAAATACTTATTTGGACTGTTGCCTAGTATCTGATCTTGACCTTTGGTACTTCCGCTAGACGTCCTATCCTCGGCCCACCTAGACTTTGGCCTAGTGTCCGCAACTCTAGGACTTCCGCCCGATATCCTCGATCTGCCAAGTTTTTTGCCTAGCCCACCCGATCAAGATTTTGAGCCCAATCCCTTGACCAGGACTTCGTTGCCTAATCTTAACTAGGTCTTGCCTGCACACTCAGGTAAGCTTGTTAGATCACAACACATCTTAACTTTGAACCATTTTCCAATATCAAAACTAAGTTCAATTAGATGGTACTTCCAGCACCAAAACCCAACACATTGCTTTACTATGGAATATTCCTATGTTTCATATTCTAAATCTTAGACCATTAGTCCTATAATATTTGTTCTTATCCAACCTATAATACTTGTTCTTATTCAACCTATAGTGTGAGAACTCTTGCATATTTAACATTAAACCCAAGTTCTCATGGAGATGTAGCGGTCCTTGCCAATACGTTACACTCAGACCCTATAACACAAACTCTCGCATATTTAATACTACATCCGAGTTTTTATGTAGATGTAGCAGTCCTTGTTGAGATGTTATAGTAAACTCTACAACGTGTTTCTTCGAAATAACATAGCATTAGTACAATAGTTTGGATGAATCCAACGTGGATCTAGGTGCCTAGATGGCTTGAAATCTAAGGTCTCAACCTAAAGTTTAGGGTTTAGGGTTTAGTAGGCGTTGGTCCAACCTAAGGTTTCACGGGAGACCTGAAGTTGAGACCGGACAGCTGGTAAGTTTTCAATCATAATTTTATTATGCCTACGATAACACTGTGATGCAGGAAGCTAAATATGGGAGTTGCTAGAAAATGGTAACTCCGGACTCCCAAAGTGGATCTAGGTGCCCGGATGACTCAAAATCTAGCCTGCATTGAGATGAGGTGTCACGTCGTGATTAGGCGGTGAACGTCAGCTAGCTTCCAGGTGCCCAGGAGGGATCCAAGCACTGGGAAGGGATAAAACTGAGATCGAAAAGCTTTGTCCAGGTGGTGCTACGTTAGTCGTCCAAGCGCTTGAAGTTGGCTAAATCACTGGCGAAGGTGGATCGTAAGAGCGTCTGGCGCTGGTCCAGGCACCTAGAATCATCTTTAAAAGGGGTTTCGAATAGCAGCTTCAGAACATCCTTGTTGCGCCTCTCTGCTTCCATTCCGTGTTAAAGCTCCGACTTCAACGACATCATTCAAAGAATTCAAGCTCTACCACTTGCTGTTACGCCATCAAAAGGCTACGCTCAAGCTACAACTACACAACGCTTCAATGTCGCGACTACGAGCTCCAACAAGCCTAGTTTTGGGTAACCTTCATTTGTTGTAGTTAACTCATATTCGTTTCTTTTGTACTTGTCAAAGGGTCGGTAAAGTGGTTACCATATCCTACCATTGTAAAAGAAACGAACCTCCTCCTCTTTTGAGAAGAAAGTTAATAGTGATTGCCCATCGAAAGCGATCAAACTGCCTACGACCTTGGAGTAATAGCCACGAGGCTACGAACCAAGTAAAACCAACGCGTCTATTTTCAATTTTGTTTTTAATCTTCCGTTGCACGACTTTATTTTTCAAACGAATTCCGAATGCGTACGAAGCGCGCTATTCACCCCCTCCTCTAGAGTTTTCTCGATCTAACAATTAGTATCAGAGTGGGGTGCTCTAAATTGGGACAATCACCAAACGAGTTATTTATTTTCTTCGTTCATTTTCAGGTAAGTTCTTAATCAGAATTGGTGCAATGAACTCTTCTGATAAATTTTTTGATTTTTTGAAACTGCTTGAAACCTGTGCAACATGACTCAGCGATTTTTTCCATTCGGATATTTTATTCCTTCCACACTATTAATCCAAGACTAAGTCTTGGAACATTTTTTTTACGCCAGATGCTAAATGGCATACCAAGAGGGTTACAACACAGCTCGTCCCCCGCTTTTCACCGGAGATGACTTCAACTACTAGAAAAGTCGTATGGAATTCCACCTCAAGACTCGGTTGAGCATGTGGATCTCGATCCTCACCCTACTTACCAAACCAAATGGAAGTCAGTTGCGAAGCCTAAGATCCAAACCTAAAGAAGCAAATAGAAGCCGACACCAAAGCAACTCAGACTCTCTAATGTGAATTGACCAAAGAAGAGCTCAATCAGGTTGGCCCCTTCATCAGCACGCAAGATCTGTGGAACAAGTTAATCAAAGTCGATGAAGGGACATCCGACATTAAGGTAGGCAAAACAGATTTGCTTTTGAATAATTTGTACAACATAACCATGCAGGAAGGATAATCCGCCGGTCAACTCCACGCCCGATTCCAGAACATTCTCAACGGACTGCACACAATCGGGCAAACAGCGGAGAATTGTGACACAATCGGGCACACAATCTAGTTGATGAATACTTGTCTTGATGCTCCTACTACACTAATTTGACCAACTAAGAACTTTGGTGTTAACTTGAGAAACGAGTGATGAGTCTACTTGAAGCATCCACTTTTAGTTTGAGCAACTTTGCGAGCCAAGCCTAAATTAACTATGCTGCTATAATGATTGTTCAAGCTTGTTTTTTTTTAAGCTTGAGTTTGGTTTAATTTTGACTAGAAATTGATTTGTTTAGATGTTATCATGCTCTTAATTTAAGTTCCTTTGATTTTATGAAGTTTTTACATTTTTAATTTTGTTTAGTTGATTGGCAAATTTGTTATTACAAACTTGTTTGTTCATCTTGAAACCTTCGTTTATTTACAAGTTTGATAAGAGCTTTATTGATGGACATGGTTCACAAGTTTTATTAGCTGGCAATGTTCATGAACAATATTTACGAACAATATAAAATCTCTTTCACGAACATTAATAGGTTGAACACATATGTATTCAAGTTTGTTCATTTACTTTAATGACTTATTCAAGTTTGTACGTTTAATTAACCTTGTGCATGTTCAACAGACATAAACAAGCCCTTACCAATAAAGCATGCTTATAAATGTTTGGTTCGTTTGCAACCCTACCTCTGCTACTTTAGATGTCTTTGTTGATTATTTTGATAGTATCGACTTGACAAACGAGCCACTTAACAAATCTTAGCTTGAACATGTGTTTAACTTGTTAATATTCGTAAACAAAGATTGTAAACTGTCCATGAATTCATCAATTTATGAACAATGCCCACGAATAAAGGTTGTGAACCATGTTCATTAACAAAGCTCTATAAAAAATATAAATAAAAAAAATCTTCCAAAACAAATAAATAAATTTTGAATATAAGTTCATTGACCAACCAAACAATCTTAAAAATGTAAAAGTTTCAAACAATCAAACAAGGTTGAATTAAGAGTTTGATAACTTCTAAATAAATTAAGCTCGAATTAAGCTCAAGGTCAAAAAAGAGAAACCAAGCCCAGCTTGGCTTGAACTTTTCAACAGCTTGGTTTAATTTGAGTTCAGGTTGGCCTAGCTCGGTTTCCTTATCAAACAAGCCTAAACAACAAAAGGCTTGGTTTGGCTTGGCTCCTTTACCTCACTAACAAGCACTAGCTCTTTTGTACTGCCACCCTTACCATTGTTCGCTACAAGCAGTGTTTTTTTTTAATGTTAATAATATATTCATTTTCAATTTCTTCAAATGGAATATACGAAATTAATGTTGTTATCTAGGAAAAATACGAGGTGTAACTAGACCCCACCAAAATTAAGAAGTCAAATGAAGAAGTTGAAAGAGAAGACATTAACATTGCAAAACATAAATTGCCATCAAACACAATAAAGATGATAGAGCAAAATGGTCGTTGCTCATGCTTATAAATACTACTAGTAGTTAAGAGCACATCATAGATACTTAAACCATAGTTTAAAATATTCATTTTGTGCTAAACAGCATGGCGAAACTTGCTGGTTTGTATTGACCAACAAGTGAAAAGCCATTGAAAAGACTGACAATCAAAATGTCATTGAAACATTTATACTACGCCTGTCTTGCATTCACTCCTTAGTGATTTCCAATCTAGTAGTTTTTTCCTCCGCAAGTGAAGAAGGTGGCCAATGAACATAACAATTTCCTCTCCCCTTAGAGCATCCGCATTGGTGGGTGTTATAACACCCACCACCTCGTCAAAAAGCATAGGTCCACGTGTCACATACATATTATATTAATACTTTCATTCTCTTACATTTATTTTAACATTTACACTCATTATTTGTGTTCTCACTGTCCACTCATTATCTTTATTTTATTTTACATTAAATAAATACAATTTCAATGTTATTTACACAATTTAAATGATTATTATTTAAAATTCATCAAAAATAGTTTGACAATAAAATACCATCAATTAAATTTTGTTGGGTTGGTTTTTAATTTTTAATTTTTTAAATTTTTTAATTAAAAAAAACATGGGAGGGCATCCATGTGGGGTGGGCCAGCCCTGTGTCCACCCTCATGCCCTCCCATCAAATTTTTTTATATAAAAATTTTTTGAACGCTTTCAAACAATTGAATGGTTCATGTACTGTGGATGTTATAACACCCACTTGTATTGGTTTTAACACTAATTGAGGGTTATAACACCTAATAAATTCCACCAATATGGAAGCCCTTATGAGCAACAACAATAACAAACTCCACGACTCTTTCCTCCCATCCTCCTAAATTGTTCTTTCACAACCGATGGTGTAGCGAGCAACAATGCATTTGGCGACTACAATGATTTCTTCCTCCATCTACGAGCTACGACAATGATAACCATTGTGATTCTCACATCCATTTGTATCAATTTGTTCTTCTACAATTGATGGTTCCGGTTTTGGACTTTGACTTCACAATCATAGAGGCACCCAACTAGGTTTTTGAAGCTAGGCGTCTTCCTCTTCTCCCAAATCTTCTTTATCTTCTCCTCTCTTCCTTCTCCTCTTTGGTACCTCAAACAGAGTGTGTTGGCATGTCTGACATGACACAATATAGTCTCGTTCCAGTCAGGGATAAAAAACACAGTTTGAAATATTATTCCAAACCTTGATTTAAAGTAACATAGCTGCCGAAACAACAATTAGACAACTTGATAGACTCATTTGTAAAGTCTGCATTATCACAATTCTCAGTGGAAGGAATCAAGAGACACATGAACTGGAACGGAAATATTGTAGAAAAGGAGCATAAGAGGAGATAATGATTCCTGAACTTCATCGTCGCACTACTAAAGAATACGAGATGTAAGTGAAGTATTCAATGGCACAAAAGAAACAACATAAACTAAATATGTCACTAGTGACATTAAGTAGTGCCATTATTCAATTTTAAGTGGTAAAAAAGTTATAAATTGTTATACTAGGGATAGGTGAGTTTCCAAATGAATTGAACCACCTTTCAATGGCTATAATTGTAATGCGTCAACTACAATAATAAAGTTGTAACCAATAATATACAAGTATGTATTTAACATGAGTGTTTTTCGATAAATGAACAACACGGATGATATAGTTTTGTTTACACATTATTTATTTGACACCCAGATAGAGTTGTGTTTTATTTATTATTTTATTTTATACTCTTCACTACTACACGGCTACAGATATAATTGTTAATAGAGTTATCTATGTTCAGTTAGATTGATCCTAGGCGGGGAATAATAAAAAAAAAAAAACTGCCAAAGAACTCAAGCTGAAAATAAAAATACAGTAGGGTATAAAGAAGATTCAAATATTAGATTGCAGCTTGAATGACAACTTAAGGCCGAGATTTATAAACTACTAGTTAGAAGGAAGGAAATTAAGAACTAAAGGCAACAATTTTGCAATTATTTCATAAAAACAATCTAAATGCAAAGATAAATAATACTTTAATTGATCCCTTAGGTTATGAAAAACACTACTGACAAAACAATTGGCATGATTGCTTGATAGAAGATGCCGATAACTTCATAACATCCTTGGACAGCATGATGACTTCCATTCATAGACTATCACTCATCAATTATTCAAAAAGAACTTATTGATTAGTCAAAGGATGATAGAAACAACAAAGAAACCAAAAAAATTTTAAGTGTAAGAAATTCATAATGTCAGACAAAGAGTAATTTATTTTACAAATTCCATAGAGAAATTTTCTGCCACTTAGTTAAGTTAATAATTTAGAAAACTAAAATTATTTTGTGATTTAAAAAAAATGCTGCCATTTCTAATGGAGAGACCTTATTTGTTGTAATTTTCTAGGAACAAGGTAGTTTTTGTATATACTATAAATTATGAGACTATGTTTGTGCCATTTCCATGACACAATTAAGAAGGAAAAAGGACAAGGCCAGCATCCAATTAATAAGTAAAATATAGCATCCTCATGTTAATACGAAGATGAAGCTGACTGGAAGAGAATGGTTTTTGGTAGAATCTTGATATGATATGATCATAGTTTCTAAAGTAAAAATTTTAAGATGATACGATAATATTTTGCATAAAAAGAAATTTAAGAAGCTTCAGAAAAATAATAGAATAATATATTCTTGCAATAAATCGAAACCTCACCTGTAAGCCAAAGAGGTACCAACATGAACCAACCACATGTCCAGCAAATAAAAAAATAGGAAGATAATTGACAAAGGTTGCCCATGCGGACTCAAATATGAAACCACTTGCAGAATGCAGACCAAGCAATGGAACAAGTCGGATTATCCGAGGGATAGATTGGAGGAGAACAGTTAGACGTGAAAGATTTTTGGCAAAATTTGCTGCCGATGGACCCACATAATCTGGTACCACTGCCAATATCATTACCTTCATTTGTGAAACAGAAGAAATAAGTATACGTGAATAAGTCAAAAGATTTTGAATTTCTCTTCCAACATTAGGAAAAGAGGTCAAATTCAAAGTGCTTTGTCAATTTTTTAGATGGACTGACAAGTTAATCTGGAAGAGATATTCAGATAAGAAATTGCTTGCAAATATGTAGTATACCGCATAAACCAATCTCCATTTATCTGTTAGGTGATCATACACATATGAAGAGATCCAAATGACTAACTTCCCAAGAAAAAAAAGAAACTAAGAAAATGATCTTTAGAATGCCTGGTCTCTGTATCTGAAGTTTGTCTCCAACTAGATAATTGATGCCTTATCTGTTTTCAGACCTATGTTGTATGAGCTATGGCCTTTACTCTTCTGCTCTGATATGATATTACTGTCCATATGGTCTTAATTCTTAGTCAAGTCTCCGTGTTGGACGGGTTGGCGGGGGCGAGAGGGGCGAGCACAGTCGCCTTTTGCCAACTTAATTCTTAGTCAAGTATCAAACAAGTAATCTTCTCCTATATTTGCATTTTCATATGCTCACATTCAGAAAAACTTTCATCAAATGAAAACGAAAAGGAGGAGGAAAACTACTGAATCCAAGTTGCTTCCATAAACAACAATGACAATTGAAAAAAAAAAAGAACACTAGAAAGAAATTAATCCTTACCTGAGGAAGTGGCAATACAACAAACAAGTCCAAGAAAAAGTATCCATGAAGATAATTAAGAGCAATTTTCTTAGGTTGATCAACTAGATCCGCAGCACCCACCATTCTAGAATTAGGAGCAACATATGCAAGTCTAAACTGTACAGATAGATAACATATAAACATATATACAAATTACAAATATGGTTCAAATAAAATGAAGTAACAAAATGTTAATACTTCACACATGTGACCCAGACTATATTTCAGAAATTAAAAAAATATAAGCTGCATAATAATTTTGTTTGAAATATAAGGAATTTGAAACTTCTAAAACTTAACATCATCAAACTACAATTTTTGCAGCAGTTAAAAGGCAAAGTCAATGCACTTAAAAAAGTACATAAACATATTAACATAAAGCAATCTAACAACCAAGCATTGCCCAATCACTGTCTTCAATAGCTGATTCAGATGGATATCTTAAGCAAGTTGCTCAGCCAATACAATAGTAATGAGGTTAATATATCCTACTGAACATTTACCGATGACAAGAAAATTAAATATTTTTCATGAAAACTCTTTTAGTTCATATCACATGTCGACAAACCCAGATACATACCTGAAAAATCATATGTAACAAGTAAATGAAATCAGTCACGCTCCGTACAATGGCAATTCCAGTTGCAAAAGACCAGTTGAAAACTATACATTTTTTTTCCTGCATCAAAAGAAATTGATATATGACCTACACACTGAAAATTCAAAAGAAAGTAAAGAAACAGAAATAGTGCGTTCACAATTTCCTAAGAACGGTAAACACATAATATGAGCTTTAGAGATTGAGCTTCTCGCTGATGATAAAGAAAAATCCATTTTTTTATTTTACAATTAAAAAGAAAGTGGGTGTGTGGTAGAGGAAGTCTTTCATGCTACTGGGTTGCAGGTTTCACTCAAATATAATCTAAGAAGGGTCAGTCCAAAGTTCAAATCTACTAGGCTTCCTCATTAGGAAAAGAGCCCAATACATTTCTTTATCATTGTTAGAATTATTTCCCATATTGGATGTTTTAGTTATAAGGACTTATGTTGAGTCCTATATGTATGATGCTATAATTCTCTTTAATGAAAATATTACATTATTTCATCCAACTCATTCCTCAAACTGGTATCAACTTAGCTAAGAGTTTGATATGGTGAAGTGGTCGTCCTCATAGTTCTAAGTCACACACACACACAAAATTTCCATAAATCTCAGCAAATTGCAAGTTGGGCTAGATGGGTAGGTTCATGCAAATGAGATATGTTTGGCTTGAGGAGAAGATATGATTAGTTGTGCTCAATGGGTTGTTTAGATCAGCAACTAGGCAGGTCAAACTAGTTTGGTTGATCAGGTTGAGTAGGCCAACAGGTTTAGTTGGATCAGTCGAACCAAATGTAAGAATCTAGTGCGCTAAACACGCAGAAAGGGCAGCGCAGCAGAAAAATAAAGACTAGATCCTCTCCAGAAGATCCATGCGAAGGAAAAGACCATATATTAAGTTTTATTCGATTCAATCTAATAGAATGAAGTTACCTTTGTTGCGTGCCCTTCGCAATCCCGACATCAACTTTTCTTGAGTCTTCTCGATGTAGATCTCAGCGCGATCAAGTGTTTGAGCCTCTATGGTATCCACACGAACATGTTCCGTTCGTCTCACGAACTCGCGATTTGGAGAAGAACAACTAAGAGGTGCTAGCCTCTTATGTTGTTCGGCCAAAGAAGAAGAGGAGCTACACTCACTGCCTTGTGTTCGGCCAAAGAGTAGAAGAGAAGAAGAAGAAGAAGATGCCAAGAATACCAAAAGTCTCTCATCTGAAACAAATGGACAAAAATCCTTTTATATTCATCTAATGAATATAAATGGTTTTTGACTTTTCATCTTCCCCTCTAAGTGCATGATTAATTCACAATTAATCATGATGACTCCTTTAATTTGAGTCTAACTCAAGTTAAACTAGCTTGAGTCTAATCTAATGGGCCAAACTTGAGTCTAACTCAATGGGTCTAACTTGAATCTAACTCAAAATGGTCTAATCCAAATTAAACTCAACGCATTAGACCAATAGTTCATCGTATAAACCCAACAAGCCTAATCATCTCATAATTTGCTCTTAGGGCTAATACTAACACCAAACTAATTGGGTAAGGCTAAGTCAAGCTAGGCCAGATTGAGCAGGTCGCGCGAGTAGGATGAACCCAATTATTTTATGCAGGAATATTCTCTCATTGTGAAAATTACTTCTTAAAAAACATTCCAACATGCGAAACATAAAAAATTAAAGCATCTAATCGATTACATGAACCAAACTAAGAAATAAATATTCCTATTCTATTCTTTATCAATTTATTCCATTCTGTGAACCAAACACACCATGAAAGTTAATGTAGTTTAGTTGTGTAAATCAAAGAATAATGGTAGTTGCAAAAGAAAAACCCATCCTGTGTTAAATGTCACTTCTGCTGGATGGTGTTTGCTTCAAATAATCGATGTAATATATTAATACGACAACAAACAACTTCTGAGTCTCAATTAATTAGAGTCAGTGTTTGAATTTTATTCCAACAATGAATACTATAGTTAAGGTCATATTCATGAGTTTGTTAACATAATTCTGTGTTGACTTTTTTCATCTGGACCTGGGACTGACTTGGTAGTGTTTGATACATAAACAAATTTTTCTACTCCATCCATGGCAAATTATAATACAGAAAGAAAACTACCCATTGATAAAATAGGTAAAGCATACCTGGTTTACAGATGATACGAACAAAAACAGTGGGTCGATGAAGGTTGCAACCAAGCAAGATATTACAAAGAACTGGTTCCACCGTTGAACAACTTTAGTATGAGGATTCATAATCGGGAAATATGAATTCAGCTGTGAAACCCATTTTTCAGCCCAGCTATGATTATCCCCATATAGAATGTTGTGAAACTGCATAACAGAAGACAGAGAAAATGAATAAACAGTATTGAGCATTGCAGGCGAATTATATCTAAAACATTTAAACATTTTGTTAAGTGATTTCACTAATACATCCATATTTATGAAACAAAATTAGAAAAGTTATCGAGAATTGACAAGCAGCAAAATTTGCTACAAAAGCCACTCATCATGGAAACAAAAAAGTTCTGATGCAATTAGTTCCTTTCCAATTGAGAGTCCCCATTTCTCACTCCGCTGTGGAGCAACCTCATGGAGAGACAAGAATCCCAGCGGCACAACATCCATGGGGCAATGACAAACGACAGTTGCCAGACCTATTCTCATAGAACAGGCTATTTTCGCAGGAGAATGTCCTGCAATTCATGCAACCGAATGCTGAGCGTATTGCTCTAGAGGAAGATATGGGCAAAATCGAGGTTGCTGTGGGAAATTGCTTGGTGGGTCGCTTCGTCGGACGCTTTCCTGGTTGGAAGGCTGGCAAGACCATGACGAAGAGTTGGAAAGTTAGGTATGACATTCAAGTTCACAAGATTATGTGGCTTCTGTTTAAATTCCAGAATGCAAAAGATTGTGATAGAGTCTTGCGTGGTGGTCCTTATGTTGCGCTCGGATGCCCACTGTGGCTCTGTATCTCAAGCACCTACTGTATTTTTTTTTTTCAAAAGAGGAGCTTCAGCGCTTACCGGTCCAGGTGCAAATTTTTAATCTTCCCTTGGAGTGTTGGATGGTGCGTGCGTTGAGCAAATTGGCGTCACTGATTGGTAGGCCATTATACACTGATCAATTGATGAGACAAAGGGTCACATCAACTATGCACGCATTCTCGTGGAGGTGGACTTCACCAAGGAACCACTTAATGTAATCCCGGCAGTACTTCCTGGTGGCATGGAGGAGGGGCTATCTCGGATGGATCCAGTGAATTATTGCAAAAAGATGATCAAATGGATGCAGACTTGGAGATGCTTGGTGTTGGGTAACCGGCCACTAGAGAAACTGCTGGAACAGTGAGCAATGAAGGTATGGAGGTTGTTAGCACAGTGAATATTTCTGCAGTGGAGGACACAACAACCCCAGATCTTATTTTTTGGGAACATATGGAGTCTCAACGAACAGATAGCTGCTGTGATAAGCATAAGGAAGGTGCTACAGAGACATGGGCAATCTATAATCGACAGAAAGGCCTCAGGAGTCAAAAACAGATTGCTGACCAAACTGTGACAAATACTAGGCAGCCATTACAAATCAGCACAGCTCTACCAGTGCTGGAGAGGACTAAACAAGCATATCCTCCCTTGACTCGAAGGCCGAAGCAAAGGCAAGGCAGTACTAGTGGAGGGTTTGCAAAATGGAGAGGGAAACTTCCATAGCCGGTCGACGGGGATGGAAACCAAGCACTTCTGGACGGCATAGGCCATCTCAGGCTTGATAAAAGTTGCCTCGTTGAACATTCAAGGCCTCAAACAAAAGGGGGTGGAGACCCACTTTCGGCAAAGTAAACTAAGTATTTTAGGGGTATTGGAGACGAAACTTTCGGTTTCGAACTTTCAAAAACTGAAGTTGCAAAGGTTCCAACAATTTCAGGTGGAACAACAAGATAATACGGATGGTAGAAACAGAATGTTATTGGTATGAGATGACCAAAGGGCCCAATTTGGAGGTCAATGAATGGCATGATCAATTTGCTCACTGTATGGTGACTTGCAGAGTTTCCAGATGGATATTTGCTGTCACGTTTGTGTATGGAAGACTAACAATAGTTGGAAGGAAACCATCGTGGGAAGCCTTACAGCTGTGATACGAGACTGCCTTGGCTTGTTCTAGGGGATTTCAATTCAATCTATCAACTCAGGACAAATGCAGTGGAGTCCCCATAACACAATATTGTACCTCGAACTTTCAGCTTCTTGTGTCATCTGCAAGGTTGAAGGACCTGACCTATATGGGGTGTAGATACACATGGACAAATGACAATATATGTAGTAAATTGGATCGGGCTCTTATCAATAAAAGTTGGTTAAAAACAGAGTTGCGTAGTTTTGCAAGCTTCACCCCTTCGGGTTGCTTATCTGATCACTTGGTCTCTATTGTTACTATTCTGGATAATGGCTCTCATTCCTAAACCTTTCGAGTTCTTCAACATGTGGGCTAAGCTTGACACTTTCTACGGCTTGTTGATTCAAAATGGACATCATATAACCGGCTTATTCACCAAGGTACCAAACATTTCCGTATTGAGCAGATTCTGAAATTGCTGAAAACAGATTTGAAGAATCTAAATATTGAACACTTTCAACATATTTCAGCAAGAGCGGCTGCTGCATGTCAACGTTTGGAAGAGGTACAAGATGTTGGACTAACCTAGGGAACCATGCCTGACAATTACAAGGAGGTGCAAGAATTTGCAGCCTGCCTAAACGCTGCAGAACATAGTTTCTACATGCAACGTGCTAAGCTGGGATATTTCAAGCAGGTGGACCGTAATACCTCCTATTTTCATGCACTTGTAAAGAGGAATAATAGGCATAATGAAATTACAGTCGTGGAGAAGAATGATGGCAGTCTTATAAAATATTTTGAGGAGGTGGTACAGGCCTCCACAACTCATTTTCGGAGACAGCTCGGCACATAAGTGGGCTGGTCAGCTTTCCCCCACTCTTGTTTGCAGTTTGGACATCAGGACTGACCAGCATGTCCGCCTCCCTACATTGGATGAGATCAAGGCGGCATTGCTTGATATTGGGGATAATCGAGTGCCTGGTTTAGATGGCTATGGATTGAAATTTTTCAAACAAGCTTGGAACACGATTAGAGAGGATTTTATTGCAGCTATCCTGGAATTTTTCATCGATGGTAAATTGCTTCGAAGATGGAATCACACTTTGATATCTCTTGTCCCAAAGTCAGCCCATGCAAACACAGTATCAAATTACATACCAATCTCCTGTGGTACAGTGTTTTACAAGGTTCTCTTTAAGCTTCTGGCGAGCAGTCTGCCACATTGGACCATATCTTACATCAATCATGGCAGCATTTGTACAGGGTCGCCTCATCATAGATAATATCCATCTGTGCCTGGAGCTTTTTCGAAAATACAACAGGAAACACATCTCACCGAGGAGCATTATGAAGATTGACCTTCAAAAGGCTTTCAATTCGGTACATTGGGATTTCTTGCATGAAGCACTTATTAGGTTGAACTACTCGGAACAGTTTGTTGCATGGATTACGGAGTGTGTGACTACCACCTCATTTTTAATAGCCATTAACGGAGGATCTTTTGGACTCTTCGAAGCTAGAGGCATGAGACAAGGTGACCCATGGTCACCATATTTATTTGGCATTTGTATAGAGTTTTTGGGAGGCAGATACAACAACGTACTAGGATTGGGCTTCTGTTTCCACCCTAAGTGTGCTCATCTCAGACGGGTTCATCTTGCCTACGCAAATGATCTACCTCTATTCAGCAGAGGTGATGAAGTTTCAGTTACCGCATTGACTACTTGCTTATAGGAGTTTGAAGAGACAACAGGGTTTCAGGTTAATGGACTGAAGTCATGTATCTACCTAGCAGGAGTTGATGACACGACTCGCAAGAGACTACTTTCCACCACGGGCTTTCAAGAGGGCACTGTACACTTCAGATATCTTGGGATTCCACTAGTTGTGGAGCGTCTTCGGATTCAGATTACAGCCCACTACTTGATTCTTTAGACATTATCCTATGCGCGCAAGGCACAACTTGTAAGGATTGGAGTGCTTCTAGTTATCTATCCTACCACTACCACTGGGCATACAACATCTGTAGATCATTCATGTGGACATCGAAACACCCACCAGTTTCATGGCAAATATGTGCAAACCTAAAGAGGAAGGTGGCTTGGGATTTTGTGATTTCCGAGCTTGGAACTTGGCCCTTTTGGCAAAAGTACTTTGGCGGATACAAGTTAAGGAGGATGTGCTCCAGATAAAGTGAGTGCATCACACTTACTTAAGACGTGCAGATATATGGACATGGGCGGCAACCTATTCGGATTCCCCACTAATCAAGGGCCTACTGCAGATACAAAATCTTTTATTATTGGATCTTGGCTCCCTGGAGGATGCTGGACAAAGACTAGCAGAGTGGTTTGCTCAAGATGGCGGGGTGGCTCAGGCATATGACTTCTTTAGACATCCTGGTCCTAAGAAGCCATGGACTCGAACAACGTAGAAGACCTACTTATAAAGTTATAATCGAGTCATGCAGTCACACTCTAGAGGTTGGCAAGGAGGCGTCTTTCCACAAGAGTATATGGAGGATCGACAATACACTTTTTGTAGACAGGACAAGTACTAGAGTCGTAGGAGCATCGATTCTTTAGGTGCCCCCTATTATGGACTTATGGAAGAGGATCAAGGATTGGTACACATACGGCAGGAGATGTCTACCTACCGAAGGACATTAAGAGTTTTCGGGAGATACCATCGTAGGAGTCGAATGTTGATAAAGGCCTGACATCTTGCCTTGTCCTCTTTGGTCCACTATGTGTGGAGAGCAAGAAATAGTAGTTTCTTTGATGAGATGTAGTTAGACTATGAGAAGAAGATTTTTGAAAGTGTACAAATTCATGTATTTCTGTCCTTAGGAGTGTATTATGATCTGACACTTTGTTAATCATGAACCGCTACTAAAGTCCGATTATTGTATGCTTTGTCAGTGCTATATATAAAATTTTACTTATCCAAAAAAAAGTTCTGATGCATATATTGAAAATTCTATTAAGACAAGATGAGATGCTACAACGCATCAGACTTCAAATATATAATTGTCTATTCTGTCTTTCTCCTTATGTGAATATCCTCCAAATATGGAAAATTCTTATCGGCTGATAAAGATATTTTAGAGACTAGAAGATTGACTTCAAGACAATCTTTAAATGACAAGCAACACTGGAAGCACAAATGTGTAGGGGAAGGCTAAGGTTGTTGAAACAGCAATCATGATTTTCTACAGTGTTCTAATTGAAACAACCACTTTTTAATCTTATTAAGGTTGAGTTGAAAGGTGATTTTGTAATAAGATGTAATACCTTGTCTTTTGTGGCAAAAGCACATAAAATATTTGTATTATAGATAATTTTCTCTTTTGAAACTAAGAAGGAAATAAGTTTAACAGGTTGCACATATGCCGGAATATGGTCATTGCAACTGAAGGAATTCCAGTTTTAGCAACCGCCATGCACCAATCAATATGTATAGTGGCATCCATTAGATGAATGTCTTCCAGATTTAAGCATCCAAATTGTCTTATAAAAATTCCTATTTTTGTGCGTCAAATATCAGAATTGGTTCCAGTATCATCACAGGGTCTTGTGGTTCAGATTCAATTTCAATCCAATCTCAAATCCAAGCTAACTCTAGTCAGAAACTCTTGTATGGAATGCACACCATTATATATTTATATTTTATTTCGTTGGAACGCAAGATCTATGTTAACATTACCACTTAACTTACATCTCAAATCATCACGTCATCAAGAAAATGGTTAAGATTTAAGAGTCTAATTTTGTTCCTTAACTAGTTAAGCTTTAATGATGCCCTCATCAACCATAATTGATGCCATCAGGTCTTAGTTAGTCTCCACTATTTGAGGTCACCTTATTATGACATTATATCTATAACAATAGCTTACTTTTACATGCAAGAGAATGAAGTTTGGTACCTGGGCATCGAGTCGAGTGTTTCCTTTTATTATATGCCAATAGGGATAATCATCATCCAAACATGCATGCACTGTACTGGACTGATTCAAACTGATTGGGTCAGGTTGACAAACTTTGACTAGGCACAGAGCAAGTTGACGAATAAGTTCAGAAGTTAGATTGGCAAAGACCAAGGGCAATGCATTAATCCTCAAGGGCCTCGATCCCAAGCCACACTGCTATACTATTGTCTCATCCCACCCAGAATGTAATTTTATCTGTTTCCTATAAGTTTTTATTTTTATTATAGAGACAAAGAAAGCAACTATAAACTGGCACATCAAATTGAGAAGGAGAAAAGTGGTGATGTTGGCAGTTATGCAATTTGGGGATGGTAGGATTCTTTCTTGAACAAAGTAATGATAATACAGGAGTTCAAGTTGTAGAATGGTTTGAGTAAATCCACTCTGTTGTGCCCACATTCATTTACAACCAACAATCCAGGGCAAACTCATCTAATGTAGTTTTTTTTTTGGTACAAATTGAAGGCGCTGTACTACTGCTGATGTTATTTGGATACCAACAACAATTGGTGACTGCTTATCATAAAGCACATGTTATTTCTACGTATAAACTTTAATTATAGATTAAATCAAGGTGACTGTTTTTATACATCAAAAATATTTATTGGTCAATTTAGAGAAGAAACATGTGAGATCAAGCTTATAGGTTTGATCTTATCAACCTTGTCATGCATCAATTTCCAAATGCATCTTGTCTACAATAATGCTCATTAGCTCACTTAAATTCTAAGTGAAAAAGTAGACAAGTAGCTGATTTTAAGGATCATAGTGACCATATTAAACTCCGCAACCATAAATAACCACAAGAGAATTAAAGGAATTGGACAAAGGGAGAAGTGAACCTTTTTATCCGGAGATGTAGAGCTTCTTGGAAATGCCTTTTTGGTTTTATAAGCTGCAGGGCACTCAGTGCAATCAGGATTGTTGCACAGTCCCAAAGGCCCAGACGTCAACAAATGTTCATTTCTCATGACATCACCACCATAAGAGGAATCATCAACGCCAATTACTTCAGATGTAACAGCATTTAATCTACTTTTCATTCTGGTAACTCCATGCCTCCTATTCCTACTCAAAGGGCTACTTACAGTACTAATCTCAGGGGTCCTTTGGATACGCAGAGGACCAGTATGAGATATAAAGGTATCTTCAATGGCAAAGGAGGGTGCCATAGGCATTGATGCACTCCTGGCCGTAAATCTTGGCAGTTCAATGTTTCCCGACATCATAGGGGCACGTTCATCCTCACGATCAGTCATTTCTCAAGATCCAAGCCTGAAAAAAGATTGTTTTGAGTGAAAGCATTTAGTGAAAAGAATCTTCTTTAAACGTTAATAAGAGGAATTTTCCCTCCTTTCAAGATTATTAATCTTCTTACATCATAGCATTCTCCAACCCACTTTGACCAGGTTTTATCATAATGGTTAACTATGTTGACAAGAAACTACTGGTAAATAGTATCTGTATAAGAAAGTCATGGTTCTCATTTAAAAGTATAGCAAGCATCATCACCAAGAAACTAAAGAAGAGTACAAAGAGTATAATTTTTTTCTGTATCATCCGGATTTAGAGTTTATCCAAGATTTTAGTGCCAAAGAGAACTCTTGACCTAATGCCAATGTTAGGTCTTCAATATCATTTGAATCAGACTCTGTAGTTGTTTAAATTCATTATAAAAAACCTATTTCATGACTGCCTAATCAATGAAAAGAAGGGTTTGCAAAAGAACATTCACAAAATATAACAATATATATATTTGATAGTCTGCACACCCGCCCGGTGCACACCCGTGGGCGACCCTTACAGGTCTAGGCGCCCCGATTCACTTTTGAGGGTCCGGGTGCCGGGAGGCACTTTCGGGCCCCCGGACATGTGAGGGTCGTCCACGGGTGTGCAAGGGAAACAAATATATATATATATTCATTTTTTCAAAAAGCTATATCGTAAGATCAAATGAAAATTCCAAGTTACTTCTTAGCTTCTGAAATATATACAAATATGACAGATGATACGGAGATGATTCAAATGCTTCATCTCATTCATTTGATACAGTTTGTTGGGGAGCTGTGGAGATTTATGCTCTAACATGTTGCAGGAATGTCTCTACCCCTAGG
>JBAMIE010000098.1:7645963-7671627 GCA_037177295.1 Kaempferia parviflora
ATATATATATATATAATTTTGTGGGGAGATGGGATTAATTGTTGTTTTTAGGTGAGGGATTCGTAGAGGATGAATAAAAGTAATGCACTGACATGTGGGTGGTAAGGAAAATAATGACTGGACAATGACAAGTGATTTAATCGAACTTTCATCTCTGATATTACTTGAAGTAGCATAATCAAGATTTGTTACCTCGAATGGAAATATCATGGGATGGTACTATGCAAGATAATTTTAATCTCAAGTCTGATCTCTTTAGGCTACATGCCTTGATCAATGTGGCAAAAAGGCGAATACGCTCGCCCCCAGCGCCCCTGCCAACCCGTCCCAGGGCCTTGATCAATGATCTCATGGCAGAGGGGCGAGAACCTTCAAATGGATAATTGCATCGAATTTATTTGTTTAATAAGCGAAACAATTATAGAGGGCTTCTTTTATTGGCCTTGTAATAGTCTGGTCTGGTACTCTTCTCATCATCCCTCTACCATACGAGACAAATGCAAGACAAACGTATACAATTTGATTTGGATCTTCTTCTATGGTTACAATTCTACCAAATGTTTTCTTTCTGTTGATAATCAATTGTATAATCAAGATACTTATCTCCTCCATTCTTAGTGTGCAGTCCTTGCTAAAACTGAATCCTTGTCTACTAACCATTGATTTTTAAGTCCTGAGAATGATATGCTACTAGGAGTAAAACAATAACATGTGGATTTCAAGTAATTTTCTGCAAGGGGCCAAAGTTGTAGCAATGACCAATAATTGTGGCATCTATGGTATTTTTGCCCTAGTGGGTTATAAGTTTGGATTATTTAGACCATATTCTGGTTTATTCTATTCAACTGATTTACCTTTTTTTTTTTTTTTTTAAGTTTACACCTGTACAAAGTTGAGTGGCTTCACCTGTTAGGTTTGAGCCATTGAATCAGCCAAAATCAAATTTAACTGCTCAAGGGTGAAGGAGTTCTATGATTATAAATGTACATATTGATCTTTTTTGAATAGCTCAAACTTTGGAGATAAACGGTCATCCAAATTAAAATTTTACAAAATCTTTCAGTGGTTTCTGCTGGTTTATTTATTAGTATTACATATGGTTTGAACTTGATAAGGTTAAATGGCAATAGGCCATGGGCTAAGAAGGAAAACAGAGTTCTTGTCAAGATTCTCAGAAAAATGTAATATTAATCCTTAGTAAGGACATATGTACACTGTCATTTTATATTCTGATTTCAAGAATTGACTTCTAATTATTTAATTTTATAATTAAATTTCTATGCTATGTAGTCTGTAGTGCATTATTTTGATGCTTATTACTTGAAATAGTTTGGTTACAATTAGACTGATGCTATGCTATGTATTTTTAGCACATTGTTGTGATTGTTGTTTCATTGTTCCCCAATGTTTGTCTCAAAGAATTTGTTTATCCTGTCAACAGGTACCAAATTGGTTAGGCCTTGGAATGGAAAACTAGGTTCGGCTGATTTTACATTGGCTTGTCTACTTGAGTTCCCAAATTCACTTGAAGGATTAGAAGTTCTTGATTCAACTTCTTTGCCTGACCTTAGAAAATTAAACCAATTAGTGCACAATTTCTGTAGTTCATTTTCATCAAGCTTCACTGTTGTTGAACACAATACCTCAAATCTCATAATTGAACTAGCTTCACTTCTGCTCCACCATGGGCAATATGTGGCTGCTGAGGTATTTTCTTTCCAACCTATTTTATTTTAAACCAAAGCAATTTTTTTTTTATTTTTCATGTTTTGGCATTAATTTACTGATCTGGTTTGTTTCATTTTAATCATAAATTTAGAACCTATTTGTAATTATGGATCACTATTCAAGAAGTAGAAAGTATTCTATCAGTACTCAAATATCAGATGGTGAATTGAGTGCATGTCATCATCTTCTGGGATATTGTCTTGTTCTTTCACAAAGTACTCTACAAGGAGTCCCAAAAAAGCAAAAGCTGCATGAATCTCTGTGCTGTTTCTTCAGGTAGGTATTCATATTGTTTTACCTTATTGTAATTGGTTCTCATTGAGCTGGCCTGCATGAATAGGGTGTGCCATAATTAAATTAAAGCGGTAAAGCTATGTGTGTGTGACATTAAGTTGGTAGTAGGAATATTCTTTATTGATTTATAACGATACATGCATTTACTAAATTTGCTTGCATCTGAAATTTATTTTACATATGTCGACCAAGAGCTGCATCTGGTGCTGAATCTCCGAAGTATCTGAAAAACCTCTCTTTTCAAACTGGATTCCAGTATCCTGGTTAGTTATTTCTTGTCAATATGTTGATACAGGATGAGCTTCATTGTTTAACTTCTTTCTACTACCATCGGTTTTTAGTGGAATGTGAATCAGGAGCAATCTGGAAACTTCATTACTATCAATGGGCAATGCGTCTGTTTGAGCAATATGGTGCGAGTGAAGGAGCCTGTGAGTTTGCTCTAGCTGCGCTTGAACAAGTTGATGAAGTATTGAAAAACAGTAATAATGCACTTCCTGAATACGAGACAGTTCGAGAGCAATTATGGGCAAATGTCTTTAGATTCTCATTAGATCTGAAGCATTATAGGGATGCCTACTGTGCAATAATTTCAAATCCAGATGAAGAGAGCAAATACATTTGCTTACGCCGTTTTGTTATTGTACTTTGTGAGAATTGTGCAACAAAGGTTCTTTCTTCTATATGTTCTGACTGCTAGATATGTTATACTTGCTGGTCTTTCATCCAAGTTCTGAATATTATGAATTTTATGATCACTGATCCACCAAAAAAATCAATTCCTGTATACAAAACATTGAGCTTTGAAAATCACATAATGTTACTATTTATTTAATATAAAACATTAAATGACCTTAGCTAGGGGCCAATAGACAATTTTTCTACTAAAAATCTAAATCAGTTTCATTCAAATTTGGAAACATAATGATACATATTGGAAATGGAGATGCTATCTTGGAAGATGCATCATTGAGTCTCTCTGATTAAAAAAAAAACCATCAATCGTTTTAATAATTAGATCATTTGGGTTGACAGTATTCTCAGTTGATAGGATTTACAATCGAAAATGTTGTCAAATTATGTGGGTGATTACACCAAAGAAAATCCATATAATTCTTTACGAATAACATTTCATTGTTTGCTCTAGGAAGTTGCTATGTTATGCGCTTGTTCATGCTATGCAATGTGCTATGTCATTTGGTATTGATACCAAATAGTTTGTGGCCACAAATAGTAACATTTTCATGTATGTATAAGAAAGTGAAGAACATATGCTATGTTGCAAGTAAATGCAAAGTTGAGTGAATTTGGCAGTGGATAGATCATTTATCTATTAACTATGATTAAAAAAATGTCACTGCTGCAGCTTGAGGCCTTACAGGGTTTTATAGACACATTTGAATGTTTCTTTTCAATATTTAGGAGTTACTTTTGTATAATCGGAAAGGAAATGCAGTTGCTCAAGAAATCAAATTCTTAAACATTATATTAGTGTCTCTCTTGCCATTACAATAATTATAAGGCCAAGGTTGACTGTGATTGTAGCCACACCATATAAACATGATTTTATGTAGGAACTAAATTATCTGCACAATTACTGGGAAGCCAGTCTAATTTCCTTTCTAACACTAGTTTTTCTCACTTCGAATATACAATGTCTAAATCCATCAATTGAATCCTTGTTGATTATGTGCTATCTGGAAGAGTTGTTACAATTCAGTAACTTTCTGTGCTTTATCGTGCACTTAATTGTCTGTTTTCTATTAAATTTTTACTTTTCAACAATGCTACCTTATATAAGATCCATATAAGCTTATGGTTTCTTTCTCTTTTGGATTTTATGATTGCAAATGACAAATTTTTACAGGTTGCTTGTGATGGTGGGCTGCCATTTGTTGGATTGCTGGAAAAAGTAGAACAGGAGCTTGTCTGGAAGGTTTAAATGTTTAATCTTCTGGAATGGCTCTGCTTTTGTTTATCATATTCATTATATACAAAGAGTACTAATTGAAATTCATGTTTGCAGGCTGAACGTTCAGATGTGTTTGCAAAGCCAAACATATACAAACTATTATATGCTTTTGAAGCTAATCAAAATAATTGGAGAAAGGCTGCTGGCTATATGTATCGTTATTCTATTAGACTCAAGAAAGAAGCTAACCTGGACGGAAGCCACCAATATTCTTCAGTATTGCAAGAAAGGTTAATTGCCTTGTCTTCCTCAATCAATGCTCTGCAACAGGTTGATCATGCTTATGCTTGGATGGAATCTCAGTCTGGGAATGACCATACATATTATCAAATGTCACCAAATAAAAGACCTCGAATTGTCTCGTCAAAAATCTGTGAGTTTAGATTGTTTTGCTTTATTTCTTTTTTTTTGTTCTTTACTATGTAAATATGATACAAATCTTCCTCTTCTTCCTTTTACCATGTTCAGCTAGTGACTCCAATGAGGCCTCTGTCATAAACTGTGCAATAGATATTGAAATGCTTGAGAAGGAATACATTCTAACTAAAGCTCAACATATGCTTTCACTTGTCAGTAGCAAATTTAAGTTTTCAGGTAATGAACTACAATATGTCAGCAAAATTTTCAATGGTTCAATTCTTTTGGCATTTTGTGTGTTCTTTAGATTAGATTCTGTTAATGTTCAATTGTCTTTGCATTCTGAGATTTTATTCTAGACTTGGTAGAATCCAAATGCTCTTACTCCTAACCCTTACTGTCTGTCTTATAGGAAAACAAATGCTTGTCAACCTTGTGGATATTTTGATCGAGGAAAATATGTATGACATGGCATTTACCATTATTGTCAACTTCTGGAAGGGTTCAAAACTTCAGTGGTAGCTTCATAGTCTCTAACTAATATCCAGATTAAAATTCTATGTATATTTTGACTGGCATTGACATAAGCTAGATGTTTAATAGGGAGTTGGAGCGTGTTTTTGTTGCAATCTCTCAAAAATGTTGTCCAAATAGAGTTGGACCTACAGTCACAGTGTAAGTTCGAACTGCATACTTTTCCCCGCTCTCTGAACATTGTATGAACACCTAAATTGCATGTTTGACGGTGGTAGAAATGTGCGCTTTTAGAAGTCTTTGATTTCTTTCCTTTTTTTTTTTTTGGCAGGAGTAATGTCGATACTAATAATCTTCTGTTGGGATATTCTGAGGAGGAGACATATTCCGAAGGCAAAATTATTGCTAGCTCGAATTTTCATAAAATTCCAGGAACTGAACACTGGGAAACACTTGAACACTATCTTGTATGTGGCTTCAAGCAACTAAGATCTACTTTGGAGTCTATTTATATTTAAAATAGTGTTAAAGTAGAGTAATGACACAATCAAGCAGGAATACTTTAATTGGTAACAAAGCATCCATTTGTGTGTAAAAAAGCAGATTAGTAACACAATCAAGTGGGAATTTCAATTTCAATACTAATTTTAATATCTCCTTGAAATGGGTGTTGAGCTATACTTGATATGGTCATGGTCTGATAGTTATGATGTAGTTTTGGCTCTAACTAGGGATGACAGGTAGGTACCCATGAAATTTGTGGAGTTGCACCTGTATCTGTCTAGATATCTATACCCATATCCATCTATACTCAACATGGGTATTATTCCTTTAATGTTAAGATGTTCAATTATGTAAACTCAAACCTATCCTAAATCATCATTCATGAATTTCTACTGGATGCCCAAGTCTATTCCAAACCCATTTAATGGTTACCCATACCCATTTAAACGTATCAAGATTTTGTTAACATGCTAAACAACAATTGATACAATGGTTAAGTGCGCATAACCTAAAAATAATATATGTATGATGGTATACACATATTAATGTTGAACTTGTACTTGTGCTAATTTTACACATCTATTATATGCTAACAGGAAAAATATAGAAAGTTGCACCGAAGATTACCAGTTATTGTTGCTGAAACATTTCTGCACACTGATCCTCAGATTGAGCTTCCTGTTTGGTTAGTTCACATGTTCAAGGTAATAATAATCATGCCTCAATAGTTTCTTTTAATCTTCATTTTTTTTATTTTATGAACTAACATGAAGTTGGATTGATTTTCAAGTTTCTTTCATTTGCATGTGCCGTGATAATCTGTTGGACGAAGAGGGTGACTTTACAAAACATACCTTTCATAACAAGTTTGTTTTCATTTATTAGGGTGGAGGAAAAGTTTCCTGGAGCATGACCGGTCAGGAACCAGATCCTGCAACATTGTTCAGACTGTACGTAGACTATGGTCGGCTTGCTGAAGCTACCAATATGTTGCTAGAGTACTTGGACCTATTCTCATCCATGGTGATTTACTATTGCTGCTCTTCCCTTTGAATGACTAATCCATCTAGGAAAATTTGTGGCGTTGAACCTACGACAATATTCTATCATATTTTACAGAGAACGACTGACTTAATTAATCGGAAAAGGATGACAGCAACATGGTTCCCATACACGACCATTGAACGCTTGTGGTACCAATTAGAGGAGATGCGAAAGTCTTGCCATATGGTGGATGACTGTGATAGACTGAAAAAAATGTTGCAAGAAGCTTTGTTGAGACACTTGCAGCAGGTAAGGAGATCAAGCAACCAGGAGCCAGGTGCACCTTTTATTTATCAAAATTCTGACGAGCCCTCTCTTTTCTGGATAGGTACAAATAGATTCGGAGGATGCTACAGCCGCAGCATCTGCAAGCAAAATGCAATCATAGCCGTTAATTTCTTGAAAGAATGCATATCTGGCTCGAATGCGTCTATTTCTATAGACTTGCTCCTAGGTTTGCTGGTATAAGAATAGGTCCGCTATTCATTATACTAGAAATGCTAATGATCCTTTTTGGCCTTTTAATCATATTGTAAAGGACATTTGTGGTAGGGTGGTCTTGAGTAGGGAAATGGTGTAATGAAGGCAGGGATGATGATAGGTCGGTTGTGTTGTTGTAGGTAAACTTATAATTAGGAAAGGTGTAGGGTTTCTACTATTGGCATTGAGAAGTGTTGTACTCTATCTAAAAGCGATCGATTGAATGAAGTACGTTTGTAGTTTCTTGAATCTCTATTAGATAGATGCAGTAGGAAAACCAGCCATCTATTAGTTTGATAGAGAGAGTTTTTATTTGTTTTGTAGAAAATATTCAATAGATGTTTTTTACTTGGAGTAATAATTAGTGATTCTTTTTCAAGTTTCTACCTGCATTGCGCAGCCTGTAAAGGTTCCATTTTGTCGACGTCGCCCTCATCACCTGCAAAGTGATCAACTAAAAGGATTCTAAGTAGGAAAGTGAAGTGGAAGACACCTGTGTAAATGAATATCAAAAGTTTTCGACCGGGATCGCTTTTATGAGGCAATTTATCGTGTACAGACCCGTAACCGACAGCCTCTCCGTATTAATTTTGCTGTTTGAGTTACGGATAATGATATTCTCATACGTGCAGCTAGTTACTGATGCTCCCATCTCGGCAGAACCGAATATCACACAAGAAGATAATTTAACAGTGGATTACTCAATAGTATTATTCAGTCTTGTATAATCTATTTGAGTATAAAAATGGATGAGCTTGAGGAAAGGAATGGTTATCAAGTTGGGGTTTGTGATCTTCATGCAATTGGAGGAATGAAGTCTATAAGTTTAGCAGTTTGGTGTCATAGTTCATGCAAGTCAACATTTAAGTATAATTGTGACAAAAGGTTATTACGCTCATCTAAGTGTCTCTCATAGTCCATCCTTAGGTATATAAAGGGAGGTAAATCATAGACAGAGTAAGCTTAACATTTATATATAATGAACCATATCAAAGAATTGTTAATCAAATTTATATGTTCTCCATGCAAACCATCTCTTTGAAGCTAATTCCCATTGAATTAGAGTGTTGTATGGTGCTCGATAACTTCTGGATAAGGTGAGAGACTTCAAATTTATTATTATTATTATTATGATTATTATTATTCACTTTGATTTTTAAAGAACAATACTGTTGATTTCAAAATTTCAAAAATCAATTCTATTGTAATGTTAATTTTTAAAATACAACATTGTTGATTTTAAGATTTATTTAGGTAGACCAAAATAGTGCTAATTTTTAAATGCAGCACCACTGCACCATTGTCATGTTGATTTTTAAAAATCAATATCACAGTGATGTTTTAAAATACAATGGTTACAGTGATCTTCTTCTTTGAATACAATAACATAGTGGTTGGTGAGAGATAAAATGGAAATAAATGTGCTCATTGAGAAATTTAAAAATTAAATGTTTTTTTTGAGAATTTCATAATTTTAAGTGGATCTTATTTTGCTCATCTATGTAATTATAACTCTTCTTTATTGGAAAATGAGGATAAATTATGCATTTTTTATTATGAATTACCTGCTAACTTACATCACTTTATGTCTTTTAGATAATTAACAAATGAGTCAAAATTAGTCAACTTATATTTTAATCAGTTAACTCAATTAACTATCCGATTGACTTAAGTATATTGACTTTCAATTGACTCAAGATCGTCCATCAGATCCGTCGATGCGCAGGTGTGGTCGGCGGGGATGGAAACTGAGCCGTTGGATTGAGGTTAAGGCGTCGAAAAATTATAGCGGACGAACTTATGTAGTCCAAATCGGTACCATCTCATCTGCATCTCCGTTGAGAGGGAGGGAGGGAGCGAGGGAAGGAGGAAGAGGCAATGGCGGCGATCTGTATGCCTAACAGGTCGCTAAATCTCTATCGATGTTTCCGGTGCTCCTCCTCGTTGGGCTTTGCTTCTGATGCGATGGCGGTGGCAGTGGTCAGGAGAAAAGGGAAGATGAATAAGCCGTGCTTGCCCCCCATCAATTGCAGCGCCCCTATGGAACGGAGTCCTGAGGTCCAGCAACAGCTTCTGACCGAGGAGGAGGTCCAAGAGGTCAGTCGATTTCTTTAACAGCTTCTTTGGCACATTAAAGTCGAGCTGGGATTCTTTTTCTAACATTCAATTACGATCGAGAATTCAATCAAAATAGACCCCGTGTGTTTGATAATTCTCAAGAACCCTGATGCCAAATGTATCGGCCACTGGCTTAGCCTCCATGATGAAATCTCCCATGTCAAGGATTTGATCCCCTATGTAGATCTGAACAAATACATCCATACTCTGATACAACACCTGCAATAAGAATGAATTTTTATTTTGAGACTTAAATTAAAATAAATAAATAAATTCTTAAAAGTTCTATTTATAATCGAAATGCTTGTATAATGGAAATTGGTTAAAATGAGCTGTAATTCTAATTCCTCCATCGAAACTCTAGAAACTACCCTTCAATTCTATTATTTGGAGAAACAAAATTCAAATCAGATTATAATTATTTTTCACATCCAAACAATGGAATTCCTAAAAATAATTGATTTCAATGTCTGCTCTATTTATTTTTATTTTTCTTGGGTGTGTTATTCCTCCTAATTGTTCAGATTATCTTTTTTGACTGAACAATGTACAACTTTGGAATACAACTTGAATTGTCCTTGTTAGAAAGAATAAAATTAGCAAGATAGGAAGAAAGTCCCTTTGTCTAAATTTCTTTCCATTCCTCCTTTTTGGTTGTTCTCCTTCTCTTGTTTTTCTTTAATGCTTGTTTAGATATGTAGTAGGTGTAGTTTTTATACTCACTCAACAATTTGATAAGCTACTCAATATGATAATGTAAAAGAAAAAACAAAAATACGAGTTAATTTTGACTCAAAGCCTCCTTGCTTCTTTTGTACTCAAGAATGAAACATATTGTGTACCCGCCTTGCTAGCAAGTGATGCCATTTGAATGATATATCGATAACCATTGTAGTACTTTTTGCTTCAGCCAGCTACTTCTGGTTTTGGACCTTGGTTGAGTTGAAATCTCAACCTCTCTCTTGCTCAACCAAATCTTAGTCAACCTCACTGGTCCTTAATGTTTTCACCTCTGAATTATATGGAGGACGACATATACTGTGAGCTTACTCTCTTTCATGTTAGATGCATCATCTTAGATTGAATATGATTTCAACCAGGCTGGATTGGATTGGTTAAGATGGTCACTTCCCTGACCATTACATTTTCATCATTTACGAATGGCAGCTCGAGTTCATAAATTTATTCCCTATCTGATATTCTATTTTGAGTCAAACTTAATTTAATAATAGGCCAGCAGTTTACTTTAAAAATGCCCCTAGTGTCCCGAGCTGCATCCTATTGTTCTTGGCCTGTTTTCATAATCGCTGCTAGTCTTACTTCATGATGATAAGCTTTTAGTTTTCGGAGACATGTGGAAGGTTACATTTTAAAAACCAATGCAGTAAAATGATGGCAAATGTTCAGACTCGTGCTTCCTTTTCCTTAGTCAGAGAGATAACCGTTAGGATGTCAGTGTTAATTGTAAAGTTTAGAATAAGGAGTTACATGAGATTGTCATGGTAACTTTTGCTCTAACAAGACCTACTAGCCTGATCGGTGGATCTCTAAGCACAAAGTTAATGAAGAAGCCTTTGATAATCAGCCCAGGTTCTTCCACTAGGTTCAATTTCCACTCGCAAGTCCTTGATCCCATTACTCCTTGATTTCGTCCATTTCATTTGTAGAAGTGTTGGTGCAATCATGCCCCAATTGCTAGAGTTCGACTATGCGATTTTGATGTATTTGACAAAATATTTAAGTTAGGCTATGGTTGTGTTTGCAGATAAAGTGTGTCATGGGTGCCAGCACAAAATGCTAGACGAATTACTGTGGGTTCAGTGAGTTGAAAAGTCAAAGTTTAGTCGAGGTTAATAGACTGGATAATCGGTAGAAGGGGCTGACAAAAAAAGAAAGTCAACTAGTGTTAGCAAATATAGAAAGTCTGAGTAAAATTCTGGTACTCGGTGAGTGAAAAAGTTTAATAGGTGTTGGCAGATAAGAAGTAATGATAAGACAAAATTGATTAGATACCCAACGTATGAGAAGCCCAACGGTAAACACTCTTGACATATGAGATGTGATAGTCTACGAGTAATATGTAATTTGGCTTTGGTTAAACTTTTAATTATGTTTAGACTTGACCAAGAAATAGGGTATTTGAGAGTCATAGTCAATGATTTAGTCGACTGGGTTAACATCAGTCAACTGGTATCATGAGTTGACCGAGTAGTAGATTCTAGATGTCATTCTTTCTCGTAAATAAAAAAGTTCTATTTCGAGTTGAGTTGATTGGGTAAGAATTTAGTTTGAAGGAAGTTTAGTCAATTGGATAATAGACTGAAGGACTAAGTAGTCGACTAATGACCTACTTCTCACAAACATAAAGGATTTGTTTTGGGATGAACTGACCAGATATGAATTCATTCAATCGTGGTGGTTGGTCCAGTCAACTAAGCATTTGGCAGAAAGACCTTCCTCTAGCAAATTAAAAGTCTCACAAACAAAAAAATTCCGTTTGGAGTAGAGTTTGATTGGAAAGACAATTAGAGAGAAATTCAGTCGACGTAGTTGACTGTGTTGTATATACAACACAAAGATAGGATAGGATAGGATGAGAGACTAAAGAAAGGAAAATACTTAATGAGGACCTTAGGATTGATGCAGATGCACTGCATTAACCTCCTGCAAATATAAGAGTTGGTCACAATATTTGTTGAAAGAACAATAAAACCCAAGCCTAGTTGAGAATTGAGAATGGTAAAGGCCATACTTGTGATCAGTTTTTAAATACACTTAAGGTTAGCTTGCAGAAACAAGTGCACTGCATAGAATTTCAAGGGTTGGCTTTATTTTTCTAAATTAATTTTAGAAACTAACAAATGTCGATATCCAGGCATATTTGTTCCAACTATTTGAGTTCAGCTTGTATCTTTTATTGTGCTCTATGTTCACTGTATCATTATTGCTTTGGCGTGTTATTATTTTTTGCTTCTATCGCTGTTCAACTCTACAAAAGCATCCCCATATAACTAAGTGTTCTAAATTCTAGAATTATAATTCCTGCATTAGGAATTTGGAATTCTGTGTGAACCCTGCAATGGCAGAGGATGGTTGCTGTGTGACTTTTGTGAAGGCAAGAAGAACAATGTGAAGGCTGAGAATAGTCGAATTTATCGACGTTGCCCGACCTGCAAAGCTGTAAGTTCAAAGAAAATATTCACTCAAAGAAACTTCATCAAGCAACAGTGTGAACAACAACGATGAAATTATTCAGTGGGTCATTTTTGAATCATTATGTGATCATTTTTTGTCTATCAGGTAGGCTATATTCTATGTTCAGAATGCAAAGTTTTCAAGTGCATTACGTTCCCAGACTATTCTGATGGTGAGCTATGACTATTTACAGTCGACTGGAGATTATTCAACAACTAAACAACATAAAGCACAAAGCAGGTCATTCTGCTTCCATCAAATCGACAAGGCATGGTAAGGAACTGCTGTCTGTATTGCTTGTTTGTGTTATTCCAACTAGTAATATGTACGTTAAGGTGAATTTTTAACATGCTAATTTATATGCTATGTTTTGAAAATTCCCAAAGTGATTGGAAGTTTGTAAATTGCCAAGCCATCCTGCAACCTGAATACAGGATTGTTGTCTAAAATCCTAACCCTATCATTATTGGATCTTGGGGATTATGGATTGTGTGTGGGTAATACCCAATCATAGCCCGTAAGCTACCATGTAGGCATGTCTTGCTAACCTAGAGTGTAAAGTTATGTCAATCCATTATAACCCTAATTGTTCTAGTCTTGCCATTTCTCGTGGATTCAACATATTCGATGCATTTTTGATGCAGCAATGCTTGCACTTTTTTTCCCCTTTACTCTCATTTGTTCAAGGTCAATTTCCTTCTCTCTTTCTAGTAGTTGTGTTGTTATTTGAGTCCCTAGCTAATTTCACGATTGACTATACGCTCATCTTGTGATTTATCTCCTTTCACATAACTTGGAGGCGGACTGTAAATGACTGAAATGAACATAATCTCTTTTTACTACAATGTATGGTTGTTTGAGTCGAGCATTTTTGCTCTACAATGTTTGTTGGAGCTATTAGTGTAATCATATTCTAAAAGACTACGGAGAAGATTGCCAGTAAAGTTATACCATAAGTGATGGCAAGCATTAAGCATGATTTACCTCTCTTTCTTGCCACAATGTCCATAAGTGATGGCAAGCATTAAGCATGATTTACCTCTCTTTCTTGCCACAATGTTTGTACTTTTTGGCCCCTTCACTCTCACTTGTTCAAGGTCAATTTCCTTACCTCTCTTTCTAGTAGTTGTGTGGTTACTTGAGCCCTCAAGTTGGCTGATTTTATGATTTATCTCCTGTCATATAATTTAGTAAGTAATCATCTTTCGCTATAATATGTGATTGATTGAGTCGGACACTTTTGCTCTACAATGCTTGTTGGAGTTGTTAGTGTAATCATATTCTAAAAGTATGACTTATGGAGAAGATTGCTGGAAAAGTTATACCATAAGTGATGACAAGCAGTAAGCATTGATGGTTTTTAATAATACTATAGTGTTGTTATATATATTTCCATTTTTCTAAACTCAAAATATAAATGTGTAAAATTAATAATATATTAATATATAAAAATAGAATATAATCACACTATCATGTGTTGCAACCTATATAAAATTAGTATTGCACCATGGTGAAACTAGAAATGATAAAAAATATATATATATAATAAAAAACAGCATAAAACATGAGATTAAAGATTAAGACAACCTCTTTAGTTAGTTTTGACAGGCCCCAAGAACCGAATTTGCTCACAGAATCTTTCACACTAATCGAAAGCAGAAGGCATTTTGCTAGTCAAAAGTCATGGCGGTGATGTCCACACACACTTGAGAAATGAGAATCATCCTCCATATATACTCTCTTTGTCATCATCCATCATCATCTCCTTCTATCTTGCATTTTTCAATTGTAAGCAAAAGCGCACAATCAAAGGCAACCTGTTTTTTTTCCTTTCCAAAAGAAAATTTAAGGAAGCCCCAAAACAACATTTCTTAACCAGTTAACAGAGTACCTATGAAATTTTTAAAAGAAGGAAAATTGTTGTATTATATTTTGCCCAAACACATAGAAGCATGCAATTCCATTTAACACAATTTCATCTAAAACTAGAGCATCACTAGATCAGGAAGCATGCAGTTCCAGTTTCTGATTTATAACTCAAAAAAAGGGGGGAAAATCCCGTCGCAGCTCCTTGATCAAGCTAAAAAAAGAGAGGAGCTGAGTTTTGGTTGGATTTTTTTTTTTTTTACCAGAGAAGAAGACCGGGAAAAGAAGGACGGCATCTCACCGGAGATCCGTAAGATCCATGGGATGGACGAATAGCGAAACTATACGGAAAGAGAGAGTCGGTTAGTGTCATCGAGCCTTGGTTTTGGGGAGGAGAGGCCTGTTGTACGAGGAGTCGCAGCAAGGCGAGGAAGCGACGGCGCCGGCGGCAGGGCCGTGGTCGGCGAAGAGCACGAGAAAGGCGTCGAGGGTAAAGCGGCCGAAGCGGGCCTCGTCGCGGTGGAGGGCGTCGAGGACACAGCGGAAGAAGGCCGGGTCGCAGGGGAGGCCGAGGCCCCCGGGGGCGGGCCCGGGGAAACCGTATTCCTCCTCCGCGCGCCGGAGGAAGGCGGCGAAGACCGGGAGGTTCAGGAACCGAGTGGGGATCACGAAGCGCTGCCGATCCTGCCCCACGTAGACGGCTAGGAAACCCGGGGGCGGATCGCCGACGAGGCGGCGGAGGCTGAGCGCCCGCCACCGCCGCATGACCTGCTTCAGCTGCACTATCTGCCTGATCTTCTCCACCTTCATCGCCGTCCCGCCCGCCCTCTCTCTCTCACACAGGAATTCTATCAAACAGGTGGGCCGCTAGCAGAGGGAGGTGCAGGAAGGAAGGAGGTAGGTTTTACTTTATAGGGCAAAGGAGGCTAGAAACCTGGTGTCTAGCTACTACTTTATTATCATTATACTCTATTTCTTTTAATATCTTATTAATGTTTAATTACCTTTTTCAGATTTTTATTTTACTTATTGAAACAAAATTAAATTTTAAAGATTATAATGAAAATTTTGCACTATAAAATTGGAAAAATCTACTGTCACTTTATTTTATTATTTTATTGTTATAATATAGAGTAGTATAATCATATTTGTAACGCAATTAGGTTTAAAATATAATTAGATTATATGTTATTAGTTTTATAATTCAGATTATTAAATAGTATTTTTAATTTAGATTTAAATTACATTACATTGCAGTTTTAAAATTGTACTAAATAAATTAATCAATTTTGTAATATAATTTTGATTATATTACAATATTGATTATTACTTACCGAACATAGCCTTTTAATGCTTCCTTATAAAATTCTAAAGATTGATGCTCAACTTGGATGAATTAACCGATGATTTTTTTAATAGGCGATTGACTTGCCCTTTCTAATTTGCTTAGGTGGTCTAGCACTCTTATTAAGGAAAATTCATCGTTAATTCACCAAAATTAATACTCGATTGTTGATGTATGAGAAACTGAGAAAATACTCTGCCTCTGTATCATTACCCCGGAGGTGATTTATAATTAAAATTTTGCACTATAAAATAGGAAAAATCTACTATTGCTTTATTTTATTGCTGTACAATAAAGAACTTTTAAATGTCTTCCATTAATCTTAATACTTCCATATATCGTAAATGTAAAATA
This sequence comes from Kaempferia parviflora, assembly GCA_037177295.1. NCBI lineage: Eukaryota > Viridiplantae > Streptophyta > Magnoliopsida > Zingiberales > Zingiberaceae > Kaempferia > Kaempferia parviflora. The sequence goes on from JBAMIE010000098.1 coordinate 7,661,695, forward strand.
AAACTTTCTCTCACTTTTTTTTTAATGATTGACCGATTATTTATTTTTTTCTCATGTTTATTTCTAATAAGATTTGAATCTTGATTTTCTTAATTATTTTTCTAAGTGATTTACTAATACATTAGGAGCAAGTAAAACTTTCTCCTTACTATTTATTTTAATTTTATGCTTAGGTTGCAAATATTATAGTATTTTTAGTTTCAATATTATTCGATTACTTTTGTATTGAAATTTTAGTCTTTTAATTATTTGGATAAAGATCTCTAAGAGAATTGAAATAAGGTCTGAATAACTAATGTGGAATACAAGTTGGAATTGTGTTATTTCAAATAAATGATGGACATAATTATTGGATTAAATGGATAATTATTGGACTGAATGGATTCATTGATCATTTTTTTCTCCCATCATTTATTTCAAGTTTGCGGAAATAAAAGAGATTTTATTCTTTTTTGATAGAATTAAGTAAAAAAATATTAATTGTTTGAAAGTGTGTGTTAACCAACTCAAAATAACAAGTGCTCCAGTAGCTCAAATATAAATATATAATGCTCATTATGTTTACCTAGGACAACGAGATCAATTGACCAGATAGAATGTGCAAGGTGCGTTGATCGAGTTAAAATAATTAATCAAGTTAAAATAATTATTCAAGTCAATTGAATCGAATTAAATGTAAATTAAAACAATAAAATCATTTGATAAATCACTTTTATTTTTATTATATCCTAATCTCATCTCATTCAAATTTCATTTCATTCCTTTCACATAGAGGAGCTTTGTGGGTTCGAGAGCTAGAGGTTTGTATAGAGAGGTGCTTGGATTGGATTGGATTACTTATTAGAGCTCAATAAGAGCTTAGTGGATTTATGTAGCTGAAGATTTGAAGGCACGAGAGCAAAGAGACTACGTTGAGAGTGTATTCTTCAGTTTTTGTCTTTGGAAATGTAACATCTTGTACCAAGCATTTATATATGCTTATGATATCCACATCAGATTCCTCATCCAAAATCTAAAATTTAGGGTAAAAGAGCTACTTTATTAAATTTGGATATCCACTTTTTATTACACAATGCATCAGCTTCTCTATAATTTACCCTATATTTATTTGTTTATTATTTTTTCTCTTTCCTCTATATTTTTTATTATTAGATGAAGGAGAGAGAAATGCTTTTATTATTAAAGGGAGGAGAGAGAAATACTATTTTAATGTTTAGGGAATGAATTCCATTCCCTAAATTTAGAGAACTACTATGCATGAAATGTATATTTAGGGAATTGGTAGGGTAGCTGATGCAGAAGTTTTTTCATGTAAAATGTAAATTTTAAGAAAAAAGTTTAATTTAGGGTAATTGACGTGGATGCTCTTAAATGGTAACTATCTTTGGAGATTATGGAGATACTAGTGAACCTCGTTAGAAACTCTAATAGATAGAGGAAGTAGCCTTTTTGACCTTATTTATAGTATGTGCTTGGGTTATTTTGTTAACCTTTGAGCTCTTATGCAATTTTCTTTGATTGTATGCATCATATTAGATGCAATGTGTTTTGTTCTTACTATTTGCTTAAATTACACACAATTATTGCTTAGTGCTGCCACTATACTACAATCACATGCTTAGGTTGCTTAAACTTAATTATCATGCAGATAATATAACTTAATTTTACTGCTTTTGCTGCTATTATTGTTATTACCGCATATCAACCTCTCGCTAGTATGCTAACTGAAATTAAAAAAAAAAATATTTTATTTGCTTATCAACCTCTCGCTAGTTCGTATATATAGTCTTAGGTACTCACTTTTCCTAGTCTATCACACTCAACCGAACATTAGTGTGTGAGTTGTCTTGCAGGATACTCATCCCCATGGTGTCATGTCCACAGGGTATCTCTCCTTTGGAGAATAGGGGGGAACCCAAAGGTCACACACCTAAACTTTCTACAAAACTACTAAAACTTGTTCCACAAATGCTTCATGATGTTATTAACTTAACAACATCATACCTCATTTTTATTTTGCTACCTGTATTATTTCACACATTTTCTGCTATTTTCATCTTCTTGATATTATACATGACAGCCTGTTGCATTCCTACCGTTTATTTTCATAGCTGGGATCTTTATTGTCTTGTCTCTAGATTTACTTGAGGCAAGCATTCAAGGTGCTGAACAAGGAAATCAAGTTGCTCTGGGACAAACTCTCCTACTGGACTTCTTTCGAGATGTATTCACAACTCGGTGAGCGTTTGTAACTTGCTTTCATTTTCTAATTCCATTATTTACTAGTTCTTTTATTTATGTTTTCTCAATATTTTTAGACATTTATTTACTAGAAAATTATGTCCACGAGCTCAAAATGGACAATATCATGCTATTGTGGAATATCTAAATTCTTTTGGACCCAACACTTAGCATTGAGTAACATCATGTGAGTTGTCACATTGATCAACATCCAACACAGGATGCCAATGTAAGTGTCTTGACAACAAGAAGATTTCACCTCACACATCAGGGCTATGAGTCATTTTGGTGTACGCCAAGGTCAAACAATGACATAACTTAGGACGGATTGTGAGAGAAGTTTGCGATGAGTGTAATCACCCTTTTGCTACAACCCATCATTAGTTTTTTCTCTCAGCCATTGAGCTCGGTGTTCGGTCTTGTCTCAATGATCAATATCAATACAAAAGTTTTTCATTTAGTTAATCCGAAATTATTCAACTTCCATATCCCTGAGTCCAGCCTACAAAACCCCCAAAAACTTCTCTAGCATTGAAAGCAGAAAAAAAACCCCTAAAATCGAGGGAGAGAGAGAGAGAGAGAGTTCTATACTTCTATCCCTATAAAATAATTTGACAGTGCAAGAAAGTCCAATATCAGCAATTGCCTTCATATATTGAAGAACAAAATAAATTCAAAATATGCAAAAGCACGATAAATCTCGCCAAGGATCTAGATAACACGGACAATAAACCAAAAAAAAAAAAGGTAATTGGCAAGGAAGAAACCCAACAACAAATCGATTTCAGACAATCAGATCGAAGCAACCGATGCGATCAAAAAAGGAAAGGAAAAAAACAAACAGAGACTACCTTGTAGGAGCCATCGTCCTGTGGCTGACCCAGTCGTTGTATCTCTTCCTTGAGCCGCACCACTTCTTCCTCCACATTCAACGCCATTTCTCCCCTTTTCCTTCTTCAACAAATGGAGGCTTCTGAAACCTTGGTCCGGGGTCTCAATCTTCTACTCTTCTTATCATCAGCTCCATGCACGATCCGGATCAACTATCTGGTACGAGACAGGAACGGGTGCTTTCTCCAACCCAGGATCGAAATATGGTTTGGGATCTGCAATCTTGGTCAGACACCGAGCACAAAATTCTCTCGTTATATTGGTCGAAAATTTATCACTGCACTTTTATAAATACTATAAAATATCCATATAAAAATAATTATTATAGTTTTGACCTATATTTTATAAATATTGTCGATTCATCCTTTATAGGGCACATTTAAGAAATAATCATAAAAGTATAGAGTTAAAAGTAAACTTTCAACCATCTGCTGGTTGCATAACCGACGAACAGTTGGTCCGTTCCGTTTAACCTAGCGAATGGATCGTCCGATCGAACACTTGTTCCATTCTCTTCTCCCTCCCTCGACAACGGATCGGCCGATCGATCGCCATAGTCGGAGTTGTCGGCATTGCCTCCTCGGGTGCTTCCATTTGGATTTGATTCCCCATGGACTGGTTCGCCCTAGCGAAGACGGTGCGGCTTCGCAGCCACCAGGAGAAGTACCTGGTGGCAGAGGACGACGGGGAACACGTCACCCAGGAACGAGACGGCTCCGGCCTCTCCGCCCTGTGGGCGGTCGAGCGCGTCGATGACGCTCCCCACGCCATCCGTCTCCGCAGCTACTTGTACGGGCGCTACCTCACCTCCACCGACGAGTCCTTCCTCCTCGGCGTCACTGGCAAGAAGGTCCGCCTCACTCTTCCTCCCCGCCTCGATTCCTCCCTCGAGTGGGAGCCCGTCCAGGATGGCGCCCATATCAAGCTCAAGAGCCGCTACGGCAACTACCTCCGCGGCAATGGCGGGCCCCCTCCCTGGCGCAATTCTATCACTCACGACGTCCCCCATCGGCACCAGGACTGGATTCTGTGGGACCTCGAGATTGCTGAGCTCCTTGAGAAGAAGCCGGCGTCCCCTGCATTGTCAGAGATCGAGGTAGGTTTGCAAAGCCCTAATTTTATCGCGATCGAAATGAGGCATTTTGATTTCGATTTGTATAAATTGATTGATGTGGACCGCCTTCTTCTTTTGCTATCGAATCGCTTGCACAAAACAATTGTCGGATTTAGCTACCCTTTGCTATCAGCACTGTTGTTGATCAAACTGCCCTAAAATGATCTCTGTTGTGTTGTTCAAATGATAAATAATGTTGTTACTTCCATGAGGAAATCGATCTTCTATTTCTCACAGCTTTTTCCAACCTGTTTTACTTTTATCACCTTTTCTTCAAATTCTCAACGGTGACACTGCGTTCTAATTTTACCCAGTGGACCACTATATCTCTTGTGAATTCCAACACGATCGAATTAAGGTTGTTAATTTTCTACCATGCTAAAAGTATTTTCCTTTTCGATTTTTTTTTGGATTGATCTGTGATGTGGCGGAGTTAAGTTGCCGAGGTGCATACTTTTTTTTTTTTTTTTTTTGTGTGACAATGTAGATGTTGAAGTGGGGACGATCTGTGCTTCGTGATCCGACCTGAACAGTGTGTCTCGATTGCAAACACCAAAGTTATTCGCAAAGCTCTTCCAATGCTTAAGTAATGATGGTGCCTATGGAAGCAAAAGTAGAATAGAAGATGTGAGAGGGAGAGATTCTGGACCTATCTATGATGAATATACCTGAGTACTTACAGGTGTGAGAGAAATGTGGAATCTATGAAGATTGTGACTATGATCTCGGGGAAAATAGTGGTCGTTCTAACTGTTTTAGCCATTTTCTGTTGTCGATCCTGCCTCAAGTGTTCAATTGTTAGAGATGGCAATTATGAAGGGGTCATTGTCAAAATTGTGGTCATGTCATCATGAGGCCGTAATGAACTCAGGGATCGAACTGTATGGAGAGTTTGAGGGACCGAGCTGTGAGTAAGAACTGAGCTTGCCCTTGGCATGACTGGGAACTTCTTACATATCTTTATAAATGTTGACTTTGACGACCAGGTAGGTAAGACCGGTCCTTGTGATTCACGATCCCGCTTGAGTAAGTGAGGATACTAATATGGGGTGAGGCCACATAGGTGTGGTATGCTGACTTGGAGTAGCATTAGTTAAGGGGTATCAATCTCAGTTATCATATCTTTTACATCTGCATTGCATCTTCTCCAACACCTTAAGAATTTAAATGAACACAAGGTTACAAAAATAGACTTCAGCAACAAAAAGGGGAAAAAGATGGCATCTGTTTCCATACATATTTGAATGCAGAAAAGTAATGTTGTGGAGTTTTGGTTGTTGTTGCAATGTTACTATCCTTTTTACTGATCAGAAATGAGATTTTAAGTTGCCTCAGAACAGTATTTATCTATCTTGCTACTTTATGGAATCAATTCACCAGGATTGATGATGCTTAATTTTTGAAATCATAGATTTTGCATGTTCGTACATATGTGCAAAATGTCTTGGTGGTATGTACCCACTGTTATTTTAGTTCCCAAGTATTTCTGTTCATTTGTTTTAAATTATGATTCCAACAAGCTTTCTTAACTGTCTTTCAAGTTAACTGTTCTAGTTTGTGAGGAATTGCAAGCTTTACAAAGTGGCTCTGGCATTGCAATCTAGTTGAAAAGAATTTGTTCACACATGAATCTCTGAGCACATGAAGCATTGTTCTCTTTGCTCGTGCAGTCATTTTCTTCTTCTGGCATACTGCACAAGGTTGAAGACCGAAGCATCTATTATGCTGTTGCGGATGACAAGGGAAATGTGGATGACATTGTTGAATGGCCGTCTTTCACTTTCAATGGGACAAGTGTACCAGAGCTGACTGAGAAATTGAAAGAGGAAACACACCTTGATGATATAATTGCTTGCACCAGGAATCCACTGAACGGTCAACTGATTCCTCTTCTTCTGCACCTGCCACCAAACAATACTACAATGCATCTTGTGGTCGTTGAAGCCAATTCAAAAGGTGAGTCTTTTGCATCACTGGATTCTTAAGCTTTGCATTTGTTGTGTGTTTAGTTTGATCTGCTCTTGCAGTTTCATTGACATATTCAACAGATAAGCCCTCTATGTTTAACTTGCGTTGCCCATTTAAACATACTAGTTCAAACTTATTCACCCACTTGGTCCGAATGAGTTGACCAATCTAAATGGTCAATCAAACTAGCCCCACTCAATTAGTTCGCTTGCTCAATCTAAACTATCCAATCTGACTTGTCTTACAAGCTCGATTGATCCATTTGACTGAATTCACTCATTTGACCCATTTAACCCAATCAATCTAACTAGTTCGCCTGACCTGCCCAGCCAACCTAATCAGCTTGACCTCACGGTCCAACCCTAGTGGCTCATCTGGCTCAAATAATCCAATCACGTATTTAATGTATTCAACATTATTGAGGTACTTGCTCCACCTAACTGATTCACTAGGACTGTGCGCCCAACAATGATTTGATTGCATGCTTGGTTGGATCAGTTTATGCTTGTCCTGACCTGATTGTCCTGGGCCTAACAAGCACCTGATGAGCCCATCTGAATTGCCCAACCTACTAAATTTGCCTAGACCTTTTAGCTCGACCATCTTGCTCGCCCAACTGTTATAATTTATATTTTTAAGCATTGAATAAAGTAAAATATAAGCATTATTTGAAGAATAAAATAGATAAGTTACTTCAAAAATAGATAATGAATAATTATTTTGAATCACAATTCCATTGAGAATTGGTATTTCAAGTTGTTTTTTCAATGAAATATAGAAATATTTATTGCATGACAATTTATTGAATATAACAATTATTCCTTATAAACAAAACGCACCACTTAGGAGTTCACCTTCTATCCTAGCTTTTTCACTCAGAACTAGATGAATTTCTGACTTTTTTCACTTTGATAACGTGTATTTGGCTTCACTGGAAAAGATAAGGGTGGGCTTGGTTTGAGTCATTTTCATTTTCTAGAAAATCATATTTTTTCATTTTTTGGAAAATGACTTTTAGATATTTTATAATTTTTCAGAATACTCTATGTATGTTTAGAAAATATATGTAGAAAATACAAACCAAACATGTTTTTTAAAAAACTGTGGGGGCGTTTGGTTTGAGCCATTTTCATTTTCTAGAAAATAATATTTTTCTATTTTTTTAGAAAATAATTTTTAGATATTCTTTAGTTTTTCAGAAAATGCTGTATTTTTAGAAAACAGATGTGGAAAATGTAAATCAAACACATTTTTCAGAAAACCATATTTTTTTATTTTTTTTTCAGAAAATAAAAAACACACAAACCAAATGCCCCCGTGTTTTCTCATTTTCCAAAAAATAGAACCTATGTCATTTACATCACTGGATTTTCTATTCAGTTCTAGATTGTATCCCTTAGCCTACCTCACCTAATGGGATAAAGCTTGGTTGTTGTTCTAAATTGCATTAGTAATAATTCCTTTCATCCAAATCATTTTTTGTCAGAGATTTACTGAAATCTTAATACTGACTCAACATTCCCCTGTAATTGTTTCGTCTAAATTCTGCCATTTGATATAAATAGATACTTCTGTCCATTTTTCAGTGGCAAAAAAGTTCAGCACGTAAAAGGAAGGATTTCAATATTGCTGACAATGAGCACCCATTCACTGTATCTGTCTGGTTGAGCTGCTATGCATCTTTTGGTCCATCTATTTCCCTGTTGTGTTCAATTATTGAGGATTGCAAAGATGCTGGATGAGACATGTCAATCAAATCTTGAAGGATTTCATTCTACTATTCATTATTTTCTTGACAATCAAGATATCTATACTAGCAGACGTGTTATGCATCTGAATGTGTTTCATTTTCGCTAAGATCATGTGTATCATGGTTTACATGGGTCCTTGTTTAAACTACTAAATAGAGATTTCTGTTCCTCTCCTACAAGATACTTTCCTTTGCTTCTTTGGTGTTTTATAAGAATTAAGATTCATGATATGTGTTCTTCACAAGAAAAGCAATGGAATCCTCCTCCTCCACTAGCATCAGAGCCGCCTTCATCGCTCTCTCCACCTCGTACTTTTCCACCTTACAATCACAGATGTCCACCTCCATCGACCAATCCCGGTCACCGGAGTTGCTCCGGACGGCGGTGACCTCCAGCTCCATCTGCTTCAGGCAACGAAGAGCAGCGATCATCGAGTCGATCGTCGATGAAGGATTAGCGACACAAACTTCGATTGAAGGAGCCTTTGGACTGGTTGCAAAATTCCTCGATGCAGCCATCTCGAGCTCCTTGTTTCGCCTCTCAAGCTTCTCCCTCGCCTTCTGCAGCTCCTCCAAGTGCTCCCCTGCCTCCTGAACTATCGAAACCTTGTCTCCCTGATGAGAAATCGATCGAAGCTGGAATCGATTATATTGAAAGTTAGAAAAAAAGAAGAACAACAACAACAAAAAATCGCACCTTTGTTTTAGAAGATAAAATGGAGCGGAGGTCGGCGTAGCTTTGGCTGATACTCTCCCTCCTCTGTCTCTCTCGCATCATGCGCCGGAATCCCCGGCTGCTCTCCGTCCCCGTGTCTGATCTCTGGCGCATGTTGGTTAAGCATTCGGACGATGGCATGCTGCCGAATGCCTCGTGCTCAGCAATGGCAAACGAGGAAGAAGGTTGGCACGCGGACAGCGGCGCCGGCAAGCTGGGGAATAATTCATTGTGGCTGAGCGGGTCATCTGGCAGCGGTGGCGGCGACGGTGAGAAGGTCCAGTACGGGAGATCGTCGGGATTCATGGATGGCTTTTCTGCGTTCGCTTTGTCCTGCAAAATTTAAATTACGGTTGGGAGGACAGGGAAGAAGGAGGTGGGGTCGTCGTCAACGTGTTCGTAGTCAACTCTCAGGCCACATGTGAATCTAGAGGAAGATTTGGCAAAATAGTCAATGGCGCATTAGTTTGACAAAATTGGTAGATGTCACTATGTCAGGGTTGAAGTTTGTAATTTAAACTGTAGTGAAATTTAAAATTTATTTTTTTATCTCAAAATTAATAATATAGATGATATTAATAATTATTTATGTATAAAAAATTAATAATGTAGAATTTATAGAAAAATTATAACGAGATTTTTTGTAAGTAGGAAGAGAATTATGAATTTTTATATTTTTAATATGACATTGAAATAACATATGAAAGATTATATATATATATATATAAGTCAGAGCTTTAACAACGGAGATGACTTTCGCAGGTCGGTCGTTTAGTTTTTGCATGTTGTTTGACCAAAGGTTTCAAAATTTTATTGAAGATAAATAATGACTTCAAGAGTTACTGTCCGCGTTTGAAAAGCACAAGTCTACATTTTGAGACACCGTTGAGGCGTTGACTAAATCTTATTGTGTTAGATGATCTAATCTTGGTCAAACACATTAATTTAGTGAATCCGGGTTTAAGTTCTCGACAAGTGTTTTGATATTTAAATAATAATATAAGTTTTCCTACTCGGTTGTTAGATAAACACGCGTAGATAGATCATTTGGATAAAGATATGGAAAAATTAATCATAGATAATGTGTCTAATACTATAAGGGTGCGTTTGGTTCAGGTTATTGTATATAATCTTGGTTATGTGATTACCAAGTAATCACATAATCAAGGTTATGAGGAATACAACATTATATAAATCTTGTTTGGTTCAACCTAGGTAATGCTATAGTCTAATTTGAAATTTACTAGATTACTC
>JBAMIE010000098.1:7718481-7741040 GCA_037177295.1 Kaempferia parviflora
CCAATAAGATTTTACTTTTATAGTTTATTAGTTGGGTTATAATATTAAACATAAAAAAATTTAAATCATAAAATTTTTTAGGATGTGCACGGAGTGTATTTGGTAAGGTCCTTAGGATAATATTACTATATACATTTTTTTCTTTTATCTTCAACTTTTCATTGGTGTTTTTTATTTTATTTTTTGGTTTTCCTCTCGACACTACTGTCGTCGTTCGTCGCTAGTGGATCGCACCCGATCGAACCATAGACGGAGCTTAGCCGGATTACCGCTAGAATCCTGCTGGAATTCGACCGCTGGTGTCGCAGTCGGATCACAGCCAATTGCCACGTGATTCCTTTCACAATCCCCTTAGGTTTACCTTCCCAGATCATGACCAATTGCGGCAGAGTCTAGCTGCAACCCAGCCGAAATTCGATCGCAATCCCCCGGGTTCACCTTCCCCTTCGTCTGTATTTTGGGTTTGTGCAGGCGGCCGGAGACCGCCGGCTGTGGGCGGGCTGCCATGCGTCAAGCAAGCGAGCGGATGGCGGCCGGGAGGGCGGCTGGCGGGCTCAAGGCGCCGAGCAAAGTCGGGTCGCGCATAGTAGTGCACGAGGTGCAATCGCAGTCGGATTCCAGCTAGATTCTGGCCACGATCCGATCGGGGTCGAGCTGGGGTCTGACCAGGGACGATCCACCGACGTCCAGTGGCGAGCGGACCACGGCAATGACGATCCACATTAGTGGCATATGCCTTGAACCGGCCTTGAGTGCAAACTAAACGAATCAAACCGAATAATATAAAAATATTTAAGTTTAAGTTTGAAAAATATATGTGATATTCAAATTTGATAATTTTAGCTAATCTCAATTAGAAAAAAAATTTAAGCTTGAGTTCAGTTCGTTCGAACTAATCAAATTATAATTCTAAATGATTTAAATTCAGGTTCAATTCAAATTATTTGAACTTTAAACATATTTAAATTAAAATTATGTAAAAATAATTAAAATTTAATTCGAGTTCAATTGGTAAGCGGCTCGTGAACAATAAAATAAAATATTATATATTTAAATTTGACTTGAATGTGATAATTTTAAATACGAAAGCCAGTTTGAAAAGCTTGCGACCCCCAATCTCGCCATATAAAAATTTCGTAATCTCATCTAAATTCACCTAATGGCTGTCTTAAAAACTCTCACATCATTTCTAGTTGTTTCTCTTTCTTTAACTCTTGTTCTGTGAGATTGTCTTAGGCACTTGACGTGTTTTAGTTGCGCATTCTTCAACAGAGACATCTTGAGTCTTTTGACACCATAGAGTCTATCAACCGTTTTGTGTCAGTTGTCAAATATCAGATTTACGATTTTATTACTACATCATGTGCCAATAGTTCCGGATGAAATTGTTAAATGAGTTTAAACTTATAGAAATTCTTAAAATAAGTAATAATTTTAGATCCACTTAGCTATTTCTATTTTTTTTAGTTCCCTTGGAACGGTACAATAATTAAAACATGAGAGCTTGTCATATTTATTTTTGAGTTTTTAAGTTAATGTATACCAAAATTTTCAAATGCTCCTTAAAACATTAGAGTTATGAGCGCAGATTTTCTGGTCCATAATTTCTGATTCTCTCCCGATCCGCAATCAGGAGGGTCATAAGATTATATCAGAACGGATCAATACGAATCTCTAATCTGATCCAACGGTCCTCCTGAAGAGGCCATAGATTACGGACCAGAGAATCCTTGACTTATATTGTATCTTTATCTTTAAATTTTGATCAGTTTAGATTCCTATATTATTTTCATTAAACTCACTACATGGATTTAACTCTTCAAAGTTATGGTTTCCTATGGTCTTAATTTTATTATTTGAGGAAACTATATAGCATGAAAAAAAAATTATTACATACGAGCTGATCAAATTTCAATCAGGATTATATTCTATCTCTAAAATTATCCTATACTTTTATCTTTTTTAAACTTTTTTAACCGATTACCAATTTTAATTAAAACGGCTAGGTTAGCAATAACTATTGTATATCCCAGTAATTAGCATCTGATTCATATGGAAAATAAATTGCACTAAAATATTACTACCTACCAAAATAATGCATAATGACCATCCGTTTGCAAGGAACCTGGCCATACTACATAAGCAATTATCCTACAATATCCGAAGAAAAACATATAAGTTTCTTATTAATTTCCTCTCCTCTCTTAATCAACACTATGGTAGCAAACAGGGTCCAGTATTTTTTATGTTTATATAGACGTAATTCGATTTCAATTTAAAAGCAAACAAAGCCAAGTAATAATTCTGAAGTAGCATTCGCACGAGTGAGGCGAATCAAGCAAACATAAAAACAAGGGACCATTGGGAAAGACAGCTGCAGTATTAACAAGGAGCAAGCTACAATTTTAACAAGATGTTTCTTTGTAGCTATCAAACGCCATATTCAAGTGCTGGTTGTTGAAGTTATTCCCAACATGATCTCAAGAACAGTTTTTAGATCAACTCTAGGAACAATGCTTCTTGCTTACTGGTCAGACCCAGCTCACATAAAGAAAGTCCACTGTCTCTGTCAGTGAAGGCGCGACGAGGGTACGGTCTTACCTGTCAATTTATAGGAGTAAAACAAATCAATACAATAATACAAGTGTATAATAGCGTAACATGGTAGAGATAAACGGGAAAGCTCCCCTTCCAATATGCCAATGATTTTTAACTAAAAACACATACAAACAGATACTTGTGAGCCCATAAAATGATGGGCATATGCAAAATGGCATTGAAATGTTCAAAATGACACACAATGGCAGGGCATATGCAAGATAACATTTAAGTCGAAGAAAACAAAGCAAAGAGAACTGCAGAAACGCCTCCATGAATACACATAGCAGAATAAGAATTCGTGTAACTATCAGTAATGTGCAAGAATATGTAAGCACGCACATTTGAATGATCATCTTGGACTTACAAATTTGCTAGGAGTTAGATGAGCCCTTTTTGTGACCCGGTTATGCATACTGAAACCATAAAACTCAATTGCATGCCTGATTATTTACTGAGTTAACAACAAATTTTAAACTTTCTCAGGCATCAAAAGTCCGTTAATCTACACAATGACTAAACCTTCACAACTCTCTATAACAATTCCTTATGAGCTATGCACCATTATTTCACATTTTCCGTATGCTTAGCCATTAACAAAAAATATAAATCCAAGTATTAAAATGTCCTGAAAAATCAACTTCAATATTGCAAGTGGATAAATAATCTATTCATTGTAGCAAAAGGTGATTATATTCACCCAGGCCCTCCTCACAGTCCGTCCCAAGTTATGTGAAGGGAAGTAAATCACGAAGTCAGCTTATAACCAACTGCCAAGTATAAAATAATTTATTCATGCTAAGACAGAATAGACATCCATCAACACAAAATTCAAACGTCATCAGTAGTCACTTCTATGGTTTACCCACGAGACGAATAGTTTACCCTCTTAAAATCCTAATATCAGTTTTTTTTGTAATCAGTCACCGTTCAAGCATTCTACTAAAAATGAAATCCGGAACATAATACATTGCAGTTAATGTTGATTGCTAGTGTCACCAGTATTCACTGGATTCCAACTTGATTTCAAAGCTGGCGCACTAGGAAACTAAAGAAGGCCAGTTTTTCTTCAGCTATATATTATGACACTGCAAGGTTCAAATAGAAATTTCAATAATTTAGCATGGGTCCAAAATACAAAGTGAAACGGCATTGAACAAGAGGAATATGACGGACAGTTAACATATGTCAAATACGAAGCCAGTTATAGTTGTGATTGGCTGATCTATTGCGACCAAGTAGATAATGTTTGATTATCTGTATTATGAACCTAGGGACCAGATTATAAATACCAGATGATATAGGATGTAAAATATAAATTTAAAATGTATAGTTACAAAGATGAATATACATACAAGTAGTGGGGACTAACTTAACATTGTTTCCCCACTATTTAACATACTATTCAAACCGCCACCATTGTTATACCAATCCATGCTTGGCTTGATTTCCATTCAATCAACCTCCGACAGTGATACCTCAGCTTTGATTTTGTCTCCATCTGTAAACTCCATGCTCAACGACAACTATACAATACATTCCTACTTGAGGTTGCCACATGATGCCTGCCACTTAAGATCCTCTGCACTACAACTCCCACACAATGTTCTTCTATGTTGCTTCCGACACCTCCCATCCTCTGCATTTACATCCAGTGGAAAAATTGCGCTACACCTTGGGTAGCTTCCAGCAACACCTGTCATTATCTGCTGTCCTCCCACAGAAATGGATGTTGCCTCCCATTCTCTCCATGCAGCTACATCCTACCAAAGTTCCTTACACTCATCCAACATCATCTCCCATCTAGCATGACTTTTTTTCCCAATGTCATTGCCCTTTCTAGCATCGACTACAAGCCTTGAGGAAATTAATACCTAGTTATACTTGGTCTCTTAGCAGTTCATTTATTCCAGCCTCATGAGGATCTTTCATTGATTCATCTCCTACTACAAGATTTGATCACAAACTAGGCATCTATGTGCAAGTGACATTTCTCAGACCTATGACATGACCAATAAATTGAGTAAACTCTTTCAATTGTGGCAATCAAACACTGAGATGATACTCAGATTGCTGGATTCCACACCTACCTGACTATGTAGGATTGCATTAACAATGACCTCACCATCATGTTCCTTCACTGTCAATTCTGAGTAGAAGCTAGTAAAAACTTAGGTTGGCAGTGGCGTAGTCAAGATTTTCAACCACGGGGTACGAATTCAATAAATTAAAAAATAATAATAATATAACACAAAATGTATAATAAAAGTTATATATTATAACTTCATATGTTTTTACAATAACACTTTGAGATTTCATGCTTTGAAAATGTCAAATAATAGATTCATTATCAATTGTATTAAACATATCTCGCTCAATATATAGAACCAAATAATCATTTACTATATCATCTTTCAACCGATTATAAAGTGAGATTTTGATTATTTTCATTGCTGAAAACACTCCCTACAGTTGTTGTAGTTGTAGTTGAAACAAGTAATAACAATGCTAACTTCAAAAGTAAATATACCAAAGGATACTTATCAATTTAGCAAGCTCGCTAACCCCGCAATCTCATAGAATTGATTGCTACTTCGCATGTCAAAAAAAAAGTTATCAAGTTGATGTTCAAGATACATTAACTCCATCATGGAGAAATTGGATGGATAAAGCAAACCGAAGAAATTTTGTCTTATCATAAGCAGATAATGAATTTGATGGATCAAGACAAGCCATGCATAACAACTCTGTGTTCACCTCGTTGAAGTGACTGTTCAACTGAAGTTGTAAATCTCTCACTTCATAAAACGTTTCAACGCGATAATAGTGAAGATTTGTCATTCTTATTTCATCGTGATCTCCCATGAAAGGCGAACAAGCCTTCCATATGCAGGGTGACTATCTCATATTTAACACAATAAAGAAACTTCATTGAATAACAAATCCCAATCATCTTCTCTCATGGTTTGTAATTGATGTTTGCTTGATCTTACAAGAAACATGACATTTACGATGTCTTGATCTTTTTTTTTTCAAAGCTTGTAACAATTCATTCTAGTTGAAACAATGATCCGTCGATTCCCGGAGATATTTTCTTCAACACCTATTCAAGAACACAACACAACTCAATTAATCAACCAAAGCTCCAAATTTTCGACCCTAAGTGCCCAAAAATCAAACCAGCAATCGAAAAGTGAGCTGGGGTTCCACTTCCACTCACCATGCACCACAACTACTGAAATTGTACTCTAAGTACTGAAACCCAATCTAAGTTTCTTCAAACCACGATTTCCGGCAACAGGAACCCATGGTGACGGCAAGAAATGTGTCGCACAGCTCCGACAAGAGAATAGGGGGGCCGACGGGCTCATTCCAAGTTACGATATACATCTATTACTCTATCATGGCTACCCACCTGGCATTCCTTCACACACAGCTATTGTGGTCTGCCAGAAGCCTTCTCCAAAGGACTCATCAGCCCACATCAGTTTTGTTCTACTGAGGCATACTCATACTTCAATTCCAAGTTACAATAAATATTTCATCTCAATAAAGTTGCATCTATAGCAGATGGAGATACATCAATTGACTACTTAATACATCCAGATCATTCCCCTCAATTCTTCACTGATCTTCTTGCCCTCATATCCAACAATAGAATGATGTACAAATAATTGTCTCTTCTTAATTGGTGATATAAGTCATGCTCTGATTCTACACATGTATATTCCAATTTTTCCCTTCTAAGGTGATGCTCTGATTCTATATCATATTCCTTGTGGATGTTCAACAGTACCTACTTTGGCATCTATTACCTCCTGGACAAATTATCCCAATGGTATACCAAGCACGTCTTTCATGGTTACTCAAAAGGGTTACCCCTTTATCTCTTTACTCTTTCTAAGGCAACATAGATGCTTGCAGTTGTTACTCAATTGTTCATTCCCACATCTCTTCCAACCATAATCTGCATTCCCAACAACACACCTTTGAAGGTATATAACCAAGGCCAAGATCCAAGCATCCTTCAACACTTCCTCTAACTCTTTCCACCATCATCCTGAATCATGCCTCTGATTTGAATCGTCCCTTGCTCTTTATCAAAGTACTCAATGATGTTCTACTTCACACTTACTTTCTCACCATTATCATATTCTACCTTTCTCTCAATTTTAG
This sequence comes from Kaempferia parviflora, assembly GCA_037177295.1. Taxonomy (NCBI): domain Eukaryota; kingdom Viridiplantae; phylum Streptophyta; class Magnoliopsida; order Zingiberales; family Zingiberaceae; genus Kaempferia; species Kaempferia parviflora. The sequence continues at coordinate 7,725,256 of JBAMIE010000098.1, forward strand.
CTTCATAGCCAATTCATCTATCATGCCCTTCCAGGTTTGAGTATACGACAGGGCTTGATACATGAATGCTACATAAGAGCTAAATGCATGTTCTCTAGCGAAGTTTATCGTTAAGCTACAATTAAATCTGGTATATAAGAGCTAAATCCATTTTCTCTAGCGAAGTTTATCGTTAAGCTACAATTAAGTCTTCACTTTAAATATTTTCTTAATGGTACTGTCGAGTAACTTAAAAGTCACTTGATGACTAAAGGATACATTTGAATTTGTGGAATGAATAGAACGCTAACCCATTTACAAGTTCAATATCAAGAACCTCTTTCATAATTATCATTTCACTGTGAACTGAATGGAGATACATTCTCCATAGGTTTTGTTTGGAAAATTTCATTCTACACTTCTTCGATTTAGGACCAAGAACATGAAAGATCACTAATTAGTTCACCTCACCTCTTAGGCAGACACATCCGGTCTAAGTAGATCACACCATCATCGCTACTAATGCTTTCGTCTTTCACTAATCCATATACCAGTTTGATATCAAAAGCATCTTTCATGATTATTATCTCACTGAGAACTAAATGGAGTTACAATCTCCCAAGGTTTTGTTTGGAAAATTTTACACCGTTTGTTCAATTTAGAAGGACTAACATGAAAGAATACTCAATAGTTCACCTCACGTCTAAGTTAGGAAGGCACATTCTCATTGTCTTAGTAGACGTCACCATCATCGCTAGTCATGAAAAGAAATATAAAGAGATTGCCACTTTATCATAGAATGCAATTCAATTGATTCCAACTCAAATATTTTAGTCCTATAATCTCCTTTCACTCTCCTTGTTTATTTTCAAATATAAGCCTACAACAATTGTATAGTCAACTGAATTTAAATTTAAAAGCAACAAGTTGCATAATAATAATAATTATTATTATTAATATTATTACACCTTCCTAATATAACTTCCAAATACCACGATGAGCATATTCCCTAAGATGTGAGCATGGGTTCTTATAGCATTCTACTAAGATTAATTCCATATTGTTCGAACACTTATGTTAAAGATTAACTCCGCGCATTAAGTTATCATCCAAAATTATAATTATGGTAAATATTCAATGAATGGATCAATTAAACTATTGTGTTACTAGGTTGTTCTAGAAGGAACACGTTGTATGTCCAGTTGTAAGGTCTCTGCAAGGACTGTTACATCTCCAGAACTCGGATGTAGTGCTAAATATGTAAGTTCGCATTGCAGAGTCCGACTGTAACGTATCGGCAAGGACCACTACATCTACATGAGAACTTCCGTGTAGTGTTAAATAGGCAAGAGTTCTCACACCATAAGTTGGATAAGAACAAATATGATAGGAAAACTAATATTCTAATATTTAGAACATGAAACATAGGAACCCTCACTAATAAATCAATGGAGGCCGTAGATACGATGATTAGGAGAAGAATTAGTATTTTGTATGTATAAGAGAAAATGGGTAGGCGAGAAGGCAAAGATGTTAGAGAACTCAAGTTTCAAGTTATGGTACACATGAAACAGTAAAACAAGAAATGGAGTGAGTATTGTTGTAGATAATTCGTTAAAGGATGCAACTATTACAGTAGTTACAAAAAAAGGAATAGAATTACAGCCCTTAAGATAATAGTGGCGAAAGAAACTATGAACAACGTATATGCACTACAAGTAGGATTAGATGACCTACCAAATTAAAGTTTTGGGACGACTTAGATAAGTATTACAAAGTATTCCGCCAAATGAAATTATTTTAATATGAGGTGATCTAAATGGACATGTCGGAATGAAAAATAAGGAATATGAGAGAGGAGTTATGGATTTGGAACCAGAAATGAAGAAGGAAAAACTATATTAGATTTTACGATAGCATATGACCTAATATTAGGTAATACGTTTTCTTAAGAAAAGAGAAGAACACTTACTCAGGGAATAATAAATCGCAAATTAGGAAGAGGGATAGAAAGATTTATAAAGGTTGCAAGATCATCCTTGGAGAAAGCATAACCACCTAACATACGTTAGGAGTGTTGGATATACGCCTCAAGCATAGTATTAACAGAAAGAAAATATATACGACTCGTAGAATTAAATGGTGGAAGTTAAACGATGAAAGCAAAATATATTTAAGGAGAAGGTAGAAGTAACAGCATTATGTGAAATATACGGTGACTCTAATTCGACATTATCGAAATTGAAAATAGTAGCTAAGAGTGTACTTGGTAAGTCAAAGGGGCATGCACCACTAAATAAGGAATCTTGGTGGTGGAATGAGAAAGTATAAGAGAAAGTGAAAGAAAAATGAACCGTTTATAAGAAATTATATATTTGTCAGAATGAATAAAATTTAAAAAATATAAAATAGCCAAGAAAAAGGCTAAGAAAGTAGTGAACGAAGCAAACAATGAAATTTTTGAACGATTACATCAAAAATTGAATACAAAAGAAGGGGAAAGAAACATTTATAGAATAGCTAAAGTGAGAGAAAGAAAGAAAGAAAAGAGATCTTAGCCAAAGAAAATGTATTAAAGATGAATGTAACAGGGTACTAGTAAACAATAGGGTACTAGTAAACAATGGAGAAATAAAAGAGTGGTGGAAGAAGTATTTTCATCAACTTTTTAATAAAGGTTTAGATGATCAACTTAACTTAGGTAATTTAAGTAAGTCAAATAAGAATAGAAATTGAAATTTTTATCGTAGAATCCAAACTTCAGAAGTAAAACAAGCGTTAAATGGGATGCACAACGGAAAAGTTGTTAAACAAGATAATATTCCGATAAAAGTATACAAGTGCTTAGAAAAATAAGGTATTGAATAGCTTACAAAATTATTTAAAATGACATTGAAAATGAAAAAAATATTTGATCAAGAGGATAAGTATTCTAGTTCCTTTATATAAGAATACAAAATTGTACAAACTATAGAAACTAATAAGTCATACCATGAAACTTTGGGAAAAAGTAATAGAAAAAAGATTAAGGAGACCACGGTGACCGAAAATCAATTTAGGTTCATGTCTGGAAGGTCAACAATAGAAGTTATATATCATCTTAGACAACTAATTAAAAAATATTGAAAACAAAAATAAGATCTACACATGGTATTAATTAACTTAGAAAAATCTTATGATAGAGTTCCAAGAGAAATTATATTGAGAATTCTTGAAAAAAAAGTGTTAGCGTAACATATATTAAACTATTAAGGATATATACGCGGATGTAACAACCAGAGTAAAGACTTCAAGTGGAGTAACTGAAGCATTTCTAATAAAGGTGAGATTACATCAAGGATCAGCTCTAAGTCTCTATTTTGTTAAACTAATTATGGGTGAACTCACTGCACGCATTCAAGATATAGTACTGTGGTGCATGTTTGCAGATATAGTTTCGGTAGATGAATTACGTGAAGGAGTAAATGCTAAATAGAATCTTAGTAGGAAACACTAAAAGGAAAAAGTTTTAAGCTTAGTAGAATGAAATTTAAGTTTAGCAATATTAGATATAATGAGACAATTGTTAAGATATGAGATGATGAGTTGTTCGGAACGAGAATTTTAAATATTTAGAATTATTTTTGCAAAACAATGGAGAGATTAAAAGAGATGTCTTACATAAAATACAAGAAATAGAGGACAGTGACGGGTGTTTTATGTGATCGTAAAGTACTTTTAAAACTTAAAGGAAAGTTCTACAAAACCATAGTTGGAACTGCTATGTTATATGGAGCTAAATATTGGGTTATAACTCAAATAGAAAATGAGGGTTGCATAGATGAGGATGTTAAGGTGGATGTATGGACAACGAGGATAAATAAAATAAGAAATGAGAGCATTAGAGAAAAAGTCAGAGTTACATCTATCGAGTGAAAACTTTGAGAGATGTTTAAGATGGTATAAACATGTACTACCAAAAAATGCTCTAGTTAGACGATGTAAAACTATAAGAAATACGCATATCAAACGAGGAAGAGGAAGATCAAAAAAGACATGGTTAGCAACAATAGAACAAGATAAAATTTATTTAAATATTGATGATGATATAGTAGAAGATGAAGCTCAATGGCGTAAAATGATCCATATAACTGAGCCCGCCTAGTAGGATAAGACTCGGTGGTTGTTGTTGTTATGTTAAACATTACTTCAACAACATATGTGTTGAGATTGATTTCTCTACAAATCTATAAATACATCTCGACTACTTCAACTACTCACTAAGACTTAAACTTGAATATTACAATTATAACTCAAACATGGATATGTAGTCAATTTCTTGAAACTCTACAATGCTTCAGCTGAAAATTTCTGAATATAGTAACACAAAATTCAATGCACCTATAAGAAATAAGTAATATCAGCAACATTAAAAGTCAAAGCATCAAAAATAAGTATTACCAATCTGTAGGAGCCAGGCTTAACCACCTTCCCAACATCAATGTAATCATAAAGAAACTGCAATTTTAAAGAGGTAATAAATATGTAACCCACGGAGATTTCACCATCATTTGCAAAAGACTGAATCAGAGATATCTACCTGAAGCTTGTCAGATTTCAAAAAACGACGCCCTCGTCGACTGCCATCAGGCATACGCACAAGCAGTGTCACAGCATTCACATCATCTGAAGGAGGCTCTTGTGGCAAAGATGATGCCTTTGCAGCAAGCTTCCTCTCAAGTTCCTGAGGTAATAAAAGTGTAACCACAACCAAAATAAAATGACATTGGTACAATACCCAATATGTATTTGTGATCAAAATAACTGCAACATTCATGATACGACTCAACAAACTACTCATTGATCTGCAGACGGTTACTTCAGTCCATTAAAACAGGAGAATGAATTTGAAACTTACAATAAATTTTCAAGGCCAGAGTAATGACCAAAACAAATCAGAAAACAAAAGATAACCAGAAACAATTGAGCTACCAACAACATTAGCTTTAATTTGCATAATATGTTTTACAAATACATAAACATAATTGTTTATCAAACTACTTAATATTTTGTGTTACTATCGTAATATTCTATCATATCTCTATTTCTCGAAATGTGTCCAAGAACCATAGTTTATAAATTTCGTATTGTGCCTGACGAAACAGGTGAAATTTGCAGTTCCGCCCACCGCCCGACACTAGCAACATAGAGTCGCAAAGGCGCCGTGATCCCGAGGCGAATAAGGATAATCTAAACAAACTTAAAAAAACCCTAATAAAACTATCCCTTTAACTTTATATATATACATATAATTTATTTTAATTTAGAAAATGTAATAATTTATTTACCATATGACGGCAGATTTTTTTCCTTTTTTAAAAAAATTACTTTTTATTTTTTATTTTTTAAATAAACAACAATCAAGCCTTATCACATTAGGTGGAGCGGCTAAATTTTATTTCTAATATTTTGGTTAAATTTTTATTTTTAATTAATATATTTTATATTTTAAAATACAGAAGAATATCAACATTACTAGATACGGTACCACAATCATATCATTCCAATCATAAATCAAAACTTCGATGCAGGTCAAGATTTTAAGATCATATAAATATAGTTAATGGTCTTCGGATGAATTGTACCAAGTATGAACAATTGTGGATGAGTCGATACTAGGGGTGCACAAAAGTTCGGTGAAACTGAATAAACCGACCGAATTTAAAAATTCTGTTTGGTTAATTCAGAAATTCATTTTTTTTAAAAAAAATATTGATTATATCAGTTTAATTGGTTCGGTTTCAATTTTTAGGATCGAAATTTTGTTAAATTGAATAATCCAATTTTTTCGGTAGAACCAAATAAATCTTGTAATAGAAATTTCGGTTCTCTTTCCTTGGCTTCTTCTCTCTCCTCACGCGTCTTCTCTTTCTCTACCATTTGCTTCTCTTGCTCATTCGCACTTCTCATATCGCGATTCTAAAGGTTGCCTCCTCTCCCCCCACGCTCTCTCCTCCAGCAACCCCTCCGCCCTTCCTCACCCTACGACAAACAGCCACTCGTCGTCGCGCCCCTCCGCCCCAAAACCAGCCTTTCCACCATCTCCTGCACCGCCGTCTAATCTCGCTCGTATCCCCTCCATCGCCACCGAACATATCTTCAACTTCGTTGCCGGCCCCCACCACCCTCCTAGAGCCCGTCATCCTTAAGATTCAGGCAGAACTCTACAACTACATGCATCTGGCATGAGCATCATGGAGATGAGTTCGATTCCGTCATCAACTCAGATTCCTCCTCGCAATCCTTAGGCTATCTCTTTGCTTCCTATTCCTACTCATCTTTGGATTAAGTAATTCTCCGATCAGGACCGCAACCCTCGATCCGGATTAGGTGAGTTATTTCTTGCTTTTCTAGTGCTTTTTTGGTGGTTTCATTCGGTCAAAAACCGAATTAATCAATATTTTATCGGTTTGGTCAAGACGATTTTTGTTTTTGTCAGAAATTTTGGTCGATTTAGTTGACTCAAAAAAAATTCAATTTATTCGGTTTCAGTTAATTCGGTTCAGTTCGATTTTAACTGAATACTCACCCCTAGTCAATACATCTATTCACGGTTTAAAATATTGACCATTTTGGAATATAGATTTATGACACGACTTCAGCACCGTATTGTGCCATATGGTTCGATATTTTTTAAATATAAAATATATTAATTAAAATTAAAAGATTCAATATAAATATTAAAAAAATAGAAATACAAAAAAATAATAAATAAAAAAGAAAATATTTAAAAAGAAAAAAGAAAAAAATGCAGGATCGCTAAGCTCAGCGACCCCGCTAAGGTCGTAGAGTCATAGCACCCTCGCGATCCCGCTGAGCTCACTATGGGATTGTGGCGCCTCCATGGCCTCGCAGAGATCACCACGATCCCACAGTGGGTGTACCGACAGAGTGGCAAATTCTGCCCATTTCGCCCGACATGATGTGAAATTTTAAACCATGCATCTATTCCATTCATTATATAAATATATGAAATTCACTACCTCCATTTGATATATAACGTCAGTTTTAAATTCTTGATGCACTAAAAAGAGCGACAAAATCAATAATGATTAAGCAAATTTTTAATTGGAATGCAAAAAAATCTACAGAACCAAAAGAAAATCCTAAGGTACATAACTAAATAAAGAGAAGGTACCAGGAAGATTATTCTAAGTTGTTCTCGGTTAATTTCAGTATAATCCAATCTATTCAAAGGTAGCAAAAAACGTTCATCATACTGACTGCAAATTTGAGTTTGATAAATGTACTTAATTCAGGTTAAAAATAAATTTCTACACTATGATAGTTAATCAAGATATATTCTATAGCAATTTTATCTATCAATGGAGACATATAAGAGCATGTCTTACCTCTTCTTCGAGATGCTTCCTATAAGTTTCTGCTTCTTCATGTCTCTTCTTTTGAAGGGCAGCCTCCTTGGCATTGGCCTCTTCTAAACTACGGAGCTCAGCATCCTGCTGAGCCTTCAATTCTTTTTCTCTATCTGCTTGAAGTGATGCAAGATACTCATCATCCTGTGATCATGAAAACATTACTTCATTTGGCCATATCAACGATGAGTGAATAAATAAAGGACATATCCAACCTGTTGCTCCCTTAACAAGCGTTGTGCCATAAGCGTAGGGGAAGGAGGACGAGGTATTTGGCGAGTTGGGTATTCAAACTGAAACCCTCTTTCATCAGGAATACCACCAAACATTGCAGCCTCAAGCATGACAGCTTCATCATGCTCTTGAGAAGAAATTCCACCCCACTTAATTGAAAAATGAAAACAGAAAATTTTAGATTTGTGCAAATCAAGGATAATACAAAGAACAAACAGAATCTTTCATAATCAATGCCTGATCTCTCTCAAAAGCATGGCCATTAAGCTGGGGGTCTTGATTAATATCAAGCCTTGGAGGATCTGAAGCTCTAAAGCTTGGCTGTCCAGAGTCTGCAGGTTCCGCAATTACAGGAGCAATTTGCCTGGAACGGTGTCTCAATAAAGGTTGTTCCTCCATGTCCTCAGTTTCATCCAAGACTAATGGACTTTTTCCTTCTGTATTCACTTGAACTGAAGTTCCACTTTCCGCTGAACCAAACCCATGCCTCCTACGACCAAAATATATATATATATAGTAAAGAGAGTCCATTATTTAACCAATTCATATGATATATCAAATGTTTCTCACAAAAAGAAAAAGGAAGAAAATCCATAGGTAATCTATCAAGAAGCTTGGTTTGGTGAATATTTTGTTGGCCTGGCTGTCAAAATGTATGAACTAAAATAATATTTATGTTCACGAACCCAAAACAGATTGCCAGGCTAATGATTAATGAAACTAAAATGCAACTTCTCTTAGCAAGGCATGACTATTGGTCTAAGATACCATTTCAACAATTATCACATTTCAAATAATCAATGACTATACAAGCCGTTTAATGAAGGAAAGTCTTGGAGCAATGATAAAGTTGTTGTCATGTGCTAGTTAGAATCTCGAAAATAACCGCTTACAAAATAAGTCCCAGGACCAGGACCCCGCATTGACGGGAGCTTTGTGCGCCAGGTTGCCCTTTATATATACATGCAGTTTAATCAACTTCAGTCAATTTAAACTGAAATAGTAAACTTAGTGCCATAAAATCTATCGAAGCTGCAACATTTAAAAGATTGAAGAAGGTCTATAAAAGGATACTGTGCTAAATGCCAAGAGATCTGCTACTCTTCAAAATTGTGTCCCATATTAGCACACATGAGATGTTGATCATGTGCCAATGTTATATTATTTAAAAATTTTCAAAAGGGTAATAGTAATTTCTAAAACTCTTTGGACTTTTTTTTTTTGGCAAAACTGCAATTAAAAACCTGCAACCTTATTTCTCCTTGCCCCCCACTGCATGTATTCTTGCCCTAACTCTAATCTTCTTCAAAAATGACGAACACCATTCATCGCTGTCCTTTCCCTCTCTCACTTTCTCTCGTCCTAACTCCTTCCCTCCTCATGCCACTAACACCGGTCGCATTGTAGCCATTTCACCACCGCCATCACTATTGTACGCCAATGTTGTTGTCACAACAACCCCGTGACATCACTGCCCTCGCTTTCAAAAATGGAAATTATTAACAAGTTGCGTCATTATGAAATGAAAAGTAAATAAACAAATTGTAGTGGATAAATCTTTGAGATTTAACATATACCTTTACTAGGTAGAAATTAGTGTAAAATCATACTCCTATTGCTTGATAGTGTCTTTTATGTTTGGTTGTCCTTTTAACATTCTAATTATATATCTAATTGTTGTTGCTTTATTAAAATTTATTGATTAAATTTCCAATAAACAACTTGAAATTTAAAAGTAACATAGGGAAGCTTAGTTCCTTTAGAGAAATATAAGTGATCAAATAACATAATTAATTATGTTGATCTAGTCGCATACAACTTAATAATGCGAGACAATTTAGACTTTGTGCTCCTAAGAGATTATGTAATTTCTCAACTAAATTAAAATGGAAATGAATGCAACCCTTTACCATAGAGCTAAGGTTCTATAATTTCTAAGAGGTACAAGATTTCTTATGCTAGAATGAAAATTTAATAAATTTCCATAATTGTAAAACATTGATTCCGTGCTCTGAAGGAGTTGCGCGAACATGTAGTGAATTAATATAATTAATTAATTATCTAAATTGTATAGCATTAACTTCGCACCAAGAAAGGACCCTTAAGTATTTTCGTGTATTTACAACATGGTTTAAAATCTCAAACCGTATCGAAGTTTGGATTTATAACTGGAATTATACGGTTTATGTCGTGCCGATATGGTTTCGATATTTTTTAAATATTATATATGTTAATTAAAAATAAAATATTTAACATAAATATTTTAAAATATATATATATAAATTTTTTTAAAAAAAATATGGAATTGTAATACTCTCATATGATAAATAAATAAATAATTTATTATATATTTTTTAAATTAAAATAAATAAAATATATAGTTAATGGGATAATTTTATTAGGGTTTAATTAAACCTATTTAGATTATCCCTATCATAACTAGGAGTTGATTAAGTTTATTAACATAAGTTCTGATTAAAAAATATCCAACCCGCGCTTCTTGCGATGCCCTATGTTGCTAGGTCGCACGGCCCCTCCATCGCGGCCGACAGAGTAGCATGACCCCTCTGTGTGGCTATGGACGGGGTCGCGCTACCCCTTCGTCATGGCCGACGAGGTCGCACTACCCCTCCGTCGCGACCAACGAAGTCGCGCTACCCCTCCGTCGCGACCAACAAAGTCGCACAACCCCTCCGCCACAACCACAGGCCTCGTGTCGGGCATGTCGGTCGAAATGAAATATTTCACCCATTTGCTCTAATATGGCACGAGATTTCAAATACTATTCAGGCATGTTGTGTGAGATGCTTTACTCACTAGGTGGATTGTGGTCTGTGGATCGTTCATTTTATTATTATTGTGAGGCGAGTGAATTGTGGACTATTCACCTGATATATGTATAGGTGCATACGCATGATGCATTTCAATATGAGTGGATTGCAGATTGTTTACTCTCATATTTCCTTATTAGATGAATTAGAGAGTTTTTATCCTAGGCGGCAAATATGAGGGCCTAGCATAAGTGCAGGAGGCGCACACGGTGTTTTTTTTTAAGCTTTTGGTTATGCCAATAAGTAGAGCTGTGGCCAACCCGTGGTGGGCAGGTCAGTCCATGGTGGAAGGCGGGGTGGGCCAACCCATCATCTTGGCGGGTTGAGAAATCTTTAACTCAACTCAATCCAATGCTAGTTGCGGGTTAGGCGGGCCCGTAAAAAATTTTAAAAAAATTTATAAAAAAAAACTTCATATCTTCAACGTTTTACTTCGAAAAGTTTTTATCAAGCAAATATATCCAAAAATTGATATTTTAAATGTAAATAGATACAAAACAGTACTTATGTTTGATGAAAAGTACTATTTTTATTTCAAAATTATCATAGAGAAAGTTAATAAATTAACATAAAAGTTAACTTATATATGCTTCTCAACCCGCGATAGCGGGCCTACCCGTATGGTTCACGGGTCACGGGCCTACGGGGTCGACTCACGGCAGACTTAGGTTGATAAAATTCCAACCCAACCCGCTTAATTAATTGGTGGGGCGGGACAACCCAACGGGCTCTACCAATAAGCTTTTGTCTTTAGTGTTTAGGGGTTGGGTTATAGTATTAAGCGCAAAAAAAATATTTAAATAGAAAAAAAATTTAGCGTGCACAGGGTGTGCAAGGTAAGGTATGCAGGATATCAAAACTATATATATATATTGTTCACGTATCGTGTGGATTATCGATCTTTCATCTTTATAAATATGACACATCTTTAATAAATTGTGTTGATTTTCATGTAAGGTAAGATTACAATTTGCATAACATTGAAAAGGGAAACAAAGAGAATTGAAGCAATTAATTAAAAAGTGAATGCAAGAAAAATAACAAGATCAGAAGAATGATTAAATGATGCTAAAAATATGAAAACAGAAACTATATATTATGTTGCTTTCTATTGATTTTTTTTTCACTTCTTTTCTTTCACCATTTTACACTATGTGCTCAATCGCCCTTTTCCTTTGACTTCCAAATTCGCAGATTTTGGATATTTATTATAGGATGATTTTTGCACAAAGATGCTCAGAAATGGTTTCTATCAGCAAGAGTATTGGAAATGGTTTCTATTAGAATCCATAGATTATTTTCTTTTATTTTTATTGCAGGGATCGCTACTCATGTGTTTTTGGTATTTTGGTACTTTAGTGCATTTTTCCATTTGTCACTCATTGTGAGTCTAGCAAAGTCATTATTTGAGTTAGGACATAGTGTTATCATTTTTCTATATCATGTAATAAAATATTAAGTATTCATATTTGTCCAGCCTAATGCACCCTTAGGGGTGTTACTTGATTTTGACATAGTGATGGATATTGTCCAAGCAGGAAAGCTATCCCTTATATACGAATGGAAGTCGGATTGTGACAACTCCAATATAAGATAGTTGTGAATTCAAATTTTAAAAGCCATGTTGATACAAGAATATCTGAACAATTCAATTAAAATGCATAAAAAATTAATGTAACATTGTTTTCATGTATGCCAATCAGATGAGAAAACATATGTGCTCAACATCTATTTCACCTGTTCATACAATCTTTGTCCACTAACCAATACATGAACCAATCCTAAAGAAAGAGCTCAAGATGATCATTTTTCAATTATAAACTGATCAATCAACATATATAGAAGTTCAACATCCAGCCAAGTAAAATTTTCAAGCCATCACAGTGATGATGAGATGCCAAATATGTTAATATGGGTATTACATGAAAAGAGATGCTGAAAATAGGCAACAATCTAGCAACTTCTGTTCAATCTCAAAACACCATTCTTTGCATTACCACACCGCCATCATGCCTATGTTGGCATATCAACATAACAAGTTATCCATTAAAACATGAACCAAAATTTCTTATTGGCGTAGGAACAACAAAAATATTTGGCAAATAAGATTTTTATAAATGGTAAATCTTGTGAATTGTTTCCGCCATCTATGTCACTGAAATTATGATGTACAAGTAAAATCACATCAATAAAAAAAATAACATTAAAGTGAAACCCACAAGGACAAAATAATTTGGCCTACTGTTTAAGTTCCTCCATTTTGCTGTCATTAAGGAACAAGAATATATTGTGGCAAGCCAATCTTCAACTGCTTGTTTCTTCGGCTACATCTTTGTTGTTACTAATAAAACCATGATGTAGATTCATCTGAAATGTCAACACTTTGGCTTCCATGTCCTTAAGTTTCTAAAAATGAGTTGCATTTGAAAAATATCGACTTAAGCCTCTACAAGAAGGCAATGCAGACAAAGCAACCAAGAAACTTCTACCCAAAGAAAAAGGATGGCATACTTCAGCATATTTAGGTAAATGCAAATATCACCCCATATATCCTAAATCTTATTTAGTGCTTCGAGTATTTCAAGAACTGAAACAAATCTAGTTATTTATCATTCTCTGCCTGTCTACTATGCAAAAGAAAGCGAAAAGGTAATGGATATCCTTTCCCCTAAAATTCAAGAATCTTTCTTTTAGAAGTTATAAGTGAACATGCTTTCCCCATCTTAAATGAATCATTAATTACATCCCTCTAGTGCATCAGCTCATTTCTGGTTAATCTCAAACAGCTCAAATCAGATCAGCCAAATAACATGAGGCCCTGACTTAAAGAAATTTGGATAAAATCTTCTGTGAATTATTAGAAACAAGAAACTTTTGATTCACATTTTATCAAGATGTTTATTTTTTATTGTGAATTAGAAAATAACTACAAAAAAATGAGAGCAACCACTGAGAGAGAAAGAAAGTGAGAGATATACACCTTGTATCAAATGCAGCAGCAGATCTAGCCTCTTCTACTTCCATAAAAGATGGATCCTCCCCAAACTGTCTGCGTAATGCTCTTTCTTCCTCTGCTGCCTGTATTTTAGCAAAATCAACATAGAATATAGATAAGATAATGACTCTGAACGACAGTAGGAAAGCAAAATAGACACCTCCAAGGACAGTGAGACTGCTCGTGCAAGATCAGTATCATCTTGTGCAGGTGACTTTTGATGACTTTCCAAGTCCTATAACACCATGGTAGATAAAACAACCAATAAGAAATATGATAAAATTTCAGCTAAAGTTTAACAAATTAACAAACTACTCATATACATGTTGCTCAGCTTCTCGCTTGGAGGCTTCAATAGCAGCTCTGATCATTTCTTCTTCTATATCATTGTTATAGTCAATATCAACCACTGGAGAAATGGTTGATCCAATATGATTGTCAAAAGTGGTACCCCTGAAGGCATTAGTACTATGGTCAGCATGATCCATGCCCTCATCTTCATCATTGATAATAACAGTGCCACGAATCTCCTGACAATCTGCAGTTTTATTTCCAATTACATCTTCAATCCTAGGTCCAATACCAGAAGTGCCAACTTCTCCATTGTCATCCTTGAATTCAATAGGCACTTCCCTCACTTCCCTTGGGTGTGAAACCCAAGGGTAATGTGTAGGGAAACCAGAAGCATCTCTTCCATCAAAAAGGTTCAAGAAAAGGCAAAGGTTGAATCAAGAAGAGAGTATGGGTTCATTTCTTGAGAAGAAGGAAATAATGGAAAAGAGGGCTTTGGAGGCTGTTTCTCAAGAGGATCATCTATGTTCACAAAATCCTCTTAACGAGAAGCTCCTTGATTCATGCTGTATATTAGAGAATGGTCACCAACAAATAATTTCATGATAAAAACGATCATTTCTGAAGTCACAAATACAGTGCATTGTGTTAAGTATTAGAAAAAAAAAATACCAAACCTACACGTGCCTTTCCCCACCTCTTCTCTCTCTCTCTTCCTTTTCTTTTCTTTGCCCGATGCTTTTCCCTTCTCCTCTTCTTCTTCGTTTTCTCCATCTCTTCTCCTCCTCCAGCAAAAAAGCAGAGCAGCAGCTTGCTGCTTTTCTTCTCCTCCTCCGGTGAAGAGCAAAGCAGCCAACTTTGCCGCCTTTCCTTCTCCTCCAGCAGACGACGACAACCCTAGGTATTGGCTTTCTCTTTTCCCTTGTTTCTTGTTGTGCTTTCCTGCTTCCATGGTTTTGAAGACCACTGCCGGACCTCATTGGAACTTCGCCGGAGCTCGCCGAGACAACCGGTAAAAAGGGAAAGAGGTTTCCCTTTCCCTTTCACTATCCTAGTAGCCATCTTCTTTGTTTTCAGCCATCCTTAACTGATATTGTTACCTCTCGTCTTCTCCAATAGCAGCCCTAGCTGCTGTCCGTTTCTTGCCAGCACTGTCAAAGTCCGTCGAAGCTCGTCGGAGCTTGCCGAGGCCACCATTGACGAAGGGGAAGCAACCCTAGTTGCTGCCCTCTCTTACAGCACCTTGTTGCCCTTGTCCCCAACCAAAACAGCCCTATTTCCTTTGTCTCCAGCAAGTACTTTCGATATTTTCATGGTCAAAGGGAAGTTGGGAGGTAAATAAATGGTTATTAAATACAAGCAGATTCGGGTTATAAGAAATGGGGATATATGGATATGATTATGAATCAATGTCAAGTTCAAATGTTAGTCATTTATTATAATCTTGCGTAATACTATTATGGAATATTATTTAGAGTTTGAGTTATTTTCATATTCTGCTTGTAGATACGAGTTCGAGTGGAGCACGGTGATCTGCTGACACTCGAGGATTTTTGCTGTACATAAAGTGGGTACATCCACTCTTGCCTCTTATACATTACCTTTGTGCATGAATTAAGAAATAAAATGAGATCTTATAGTTACTTGTATAATTGTTTTCAAAAGGGGAGTAAAATAACATTATAAATAGCGAAATGGGTTAAAATAGTAAAAATCGTTAGAGGGTAAATAATTAATATTATTTCTTGTTCATGTGGATTTATATAGGGATTAATATGGGAAGGGTTGTTTTAAAAAAATTAAACAAAGATTCTAAATTATTCTTCCGTTGATACCTGCCCTTTTTACTTGATCTTTCATACTCTATGCTTTTGATATCCATACTGTTGATACTTATAACTTTGTTATATGTGAAACCTATGATGATGAATTAACATGTTTCATATGAAAATGTTAACTTGACTGCCCATTGATATGAAAAGAGAACAATTATGATAAATGGACAAAATGAAATCTTTAAAGTGAAAATATAAAGATTGTAAA